>JAYMFT010169975.1:0-12251 GCA_038088735.1 Panulirus argus | reverse complement strand
CAGAAGGCGACTAAATGGGGTGGGAGAGAAGGGTTGGAAATCTTCCCCTACAGTTTTACTCTTCCAAAAGATGGAACAGATGAGTGGGCTGAGAGAGGATTTTTCCCTCTTAGGCTCAGTCATCTGTTCTTGACGCTTTCACAAGATAGGGATCAGACATCCCACCAGCTGCCTCTCAACACCTATATATCCAGAAGTCTCTCTTTTACATACCTTTCAATTAATATGTAATTTGATAGTGCTCTCTGACCATCTCTCCTATTCACATATGCATGCTTGTGTAAGTTCCTCTTTTTAAGCCAGGTATTCCGTATCACCACTCCTTTTCCAGCACACAACTCCACAAGCTGCTGACAATTTCCGTTCATAACACTGAATACCCCAGGCCCCTCAAGTCACAACCATCAGCTGCCACATTACTCACTTTCGCATTGAGGTCACCCACCTTGTTACAGTTCGTCTTATCCCTTGCACGCCTCTCATCCTCCTGCATCTTCAGGCCCTGATAACTCAACTCCATCCTTCTCTCTCGTCTCGGTTTTCCAATTTGACATTCTCGTCACTATTTTTTTTTTTGTATCCATTATATTGACTTGAACGATCATAAAGTTTTTCTTATCAAGTTCATTCATTGGAGTGAACTGTGTTTTTCATCATAAATGGCCAAATTCCACAAACAAACAGAAAATAACACATCCTTTTCAGTGCTCTCAGTCATACTCCGCATTCTATCACAGCTCTATCTTACCCTGTTATTCCTTACTCGATCAACCTTACACACATTCGCTTGGAGGAGGCAATTTTTATTTATTTATTTTTTTTTTTAAATGTGCCAGGTCATTGTTACTGGGAAAGACATGAGAGGGTAGAGAGTTCCAAAGCTTCAAGGTGTAGGGAAAGAAACAATTATCAAAATGGCTTAACCGTGAGTTGCCTACGGCCACACAGTAATCAATGACGTTACAGCTTGCCGAATATTGCGTGGTTTAGCTAATGGTGGGGGCACACAAGCAGCCAGCTCTCGGGAGCAAAAACCAAAGTAATACCTATAGAAGAAAGAAAGTGAACCAACATTGCAGCGTAGGGCAAGTGGGTCAGGTTTTGAAGTTATTCTAGGTGAGCGTATAAGTCTGACCGCTTTCGACTCAACTCAAGTAAATATGCAGAGGTAGAGATATGAGAGCAGTACTTCATACAAGGTTGGATCAGTCCTTTGAGAAAACGGAACAAGTATTTTAGAAAAAAAACTGACATCTAAGCAGGACGCCCATTTTCTTGGAGGTAGACTTATCTCTTCCGTAATGCGGTAGATATTTCACTTCCTTGAGTCAAGTGGTGGAATTGCAAATTCGGGAAAGGAGAAGGGAAAGTTGCAAGGAAATTTCCATAGAGAGATTGGCAGAAAGTGAATCTTGGATGCATCAAACTTAACCAAATTTTGTCTATCCCACTGATATAATCCTGTTCAAGTCTGAGCTTGTTAAGGAAGACTTGTCAAGACGAGATGCAGATCGAGCGAGTGAAGAAGGAGCAGATTTGAAGGATAAGGGGGATTGCAGCGTTGAGTTGTCAGCGTATGAGCTCATTTGGTTGTTTGTAGAAATGAATCGTTGAAGAAAAGGGGAGTGGGGAATGTAGGGGACAGGACAGAACCTTGAGGGACGAAGCTGTTGATAGAGAAAAGGGGAGATGAGGCTGATCCATCAACAAGAACAGTGATAGATCGGCCAGAGAGGTAGCTAGATATGAGGGAGTAAAGCGAGGGAGGGAAGCCAAAAGAGAAGAGGTTAGAAATGAGACCCCGATGCCACACCATGTCAATTCTTAGGATATATATATATATATATATATGCTTACATAGATAAACAGATAGATGTGTGTGTGTGTGTGTGTGTGTGTGGTCTTAGTTACAAGGGTGTGTCAAAAATCTATTGCCAAAATGCCGAGTGAGCTGCCGGTGTTGGTCGGAGAGGGTCGGCAGGTTCAGCGAGATGGGGGCCACTTAGTAGGGAGTGCAAGATTGACCCAGGATGATTCTGCATGCTCTTTTCTGCACTCTTTCCAGCTGGTGTCTGTGTGTGTGTGTGTGTGTGTGTGTGTGTGTGTGTGTGTGTGTGTGTGTGTGTGTTTGTGTGTGTGTGTGCGCGCGCGCTCGCGAAGAACCTGTCAGAGTTGAAGAGCAGGAAATATTTTCCATCGGACAGATTCACGTATAGTCCGCCGGGCGACTGTTAACCTCGAGTCTGAAGTGACTCTGATTTATTCATTGCTTGAACCTGAAGTCCTCCTTGTATACAAGCGTTACACTGTTCCATGAAAAGACAAGATTTCCCACATGCAGACTGATCTGAGCAAGACGTTAAATTTCCGCACACGACCAGTCTCTGAATTGGCTTCTATAAAAACTTGATATCATTTCCAATGTAGATGCTCTATCACCTGAGATGTCTGCTAAGACTCACTCCCTTATAAAAAGATTACATTGAGGTGTTTGATAAGTTTTCAAGAGTTCGTATTTAACAAAATCTGGAATACTTCTGGATAAGATTCAGGGGAAATGAAAACGTCAGCGATGGAGCTCGAACCCAAGTGCGCGAGTACAAAAAAACTTAAATGAAATTAAAGAAAAAGAAAGTCATAAAGGTAGCTTACTCTCATGATGAAAAAAGGAAAGAGCAAACTCGATAACTTGGTTATACAAGGCTTACAAACTGCCATCAGAATAAACTGACCCAACGAAATCATTTTAAGATAAGCTTTCACTTAAACAGTATAAATAATCATGTTTCTTATCGGCAGGACGTATCTGCTCAAGGTTCATACTATGAGGAGAAAGATACGCTTATCTTAAGATATGCAAATGAGTTTGGATCCCAGCAAGTAAAGCATTTATACAGTGCTAGTGATGTTATGGCTTACCTCGTACACATGTCTGACACATGACATGTATGGCTGTAGAGAGAAACAACAGAGAGGCAACGTTCCCATACACAGTATACAAGAGGGGAGTATCAGTACTGGATTTTCATGCCATAACTGACTGACCTGCCTCTTTTGGTATCCCTTCTCCTTGGACCTTGCGTTTCAGTTGCCATTATCACTTCTGATGCCAAGTGATTTTTTTTTGCGTGCAAGAATTATGACCTACCTACCAAATCAATATCCGTGCAAGATGTACAGGGAGAATCCTTCAAAAATGAAAACAGAAAAAAGTATTGAAGCACTACTACCTACTAAAGATACATAACTATCGGGAAACTTATTCTTGATCCTTAATCATTTTCGCCTGCCGCACTCTCTTGATAAACTTTTAGATTCTGTGACATCATGAATCATTTCTACCTACTGCACTTGGAAACCTTTCAAATGTGAAGAAAAAAAATAAATAGAAATGAATCATATGCATTTCAACGTCATTACTTATTCATGATTATCTCAGGACTAATTTCTATGATACGTGTTACTTAGGACCTTTGGAAAAGGCTCCTGCAGCCCAAGGCTGCGCAACTTCCAGTAGCAGAGAAATTTAGACTCCTTTAGAGTTAGAAGTCCTTTGACTTCTAATGCTATAGCCTCGCCGAAGGCGGCTCTTAACTCGTACTGTAAATAGATACAAGTGATCCCAGGCAATGAGCTCCCCAGAACAACTCTGAATATTCTTAGTTTTGCTCCTCCCCTAAAGCCACACAGAAAATATGTACCTGAAAAAAAATCTGCTTGAAAACTAATGACTCACATTGTGCTACTTACAGTAGGCAAGGGTATACAATTGATTCATGTGGTACTATTAATGAGTATCATTTCCACTCATGACCACAAGAAAAAATCTTCACGATCTGACTGCGGAGAACTGCTTACATTTCTCGGCATTCTCCAAGAAATACTCAACTACAAAGCTGCACATCATCAACTTTACTTGAGATTCATCTACACAGTTCTCATGCCATATTTCACAACTCCACAAAGATACGCGAAACACATACCAAATGACATGAAATATTGTTGCGACTTTACGTATGTTCTGGGGTTTATCATTCCTTCGGCGATTCATTTCTTGGCAACAGATCACGGGGAATGTATGGAGTCAGGGAAAATTCAGTTGAAAGTGAAAAAGAAGAATTGCGAAATTTATCATAAATGTGCGTTACCACGGAAAAGAAAAATGCAGATGATATCACATAAAGTACATTCGGCAGTATGAGGTATATCTTCTCTTGTAAGGTATATCCATACTGCATAACAGGTAACATATTAATCTTTATAGTATTATCTGGTATTTGCCACACAATGAACTGAATGTAATTAATCCTACGAGTAAAAGAGTTATGGTGTCTTTGAGCATAAAAAAAAGAACACGTATTAAACGTGTTAGGTTAAACGATAGGCAATCTGGACCGGATAATGGTGTCATTAGAACAATGATTATACTGTGGCTGCTCATCACCAATCATTCAGACACTTTAAGGCTAACGAGTAAACAATTAAGTCTTGTAAAGTGAATCTCAATATTGTTTCTCCCGCTTTAACGGATGATGGATCTTGGCACTTTACCAAAGTCCTTTATTGGGACAACATTATTTTAGCAGCACAAAAGCAGCTGGAGAAATCAACACTCACAACTCAGCTGCCGATATTGACATATCTCGGCACTTCATCACAGTGTCCTGCCGTCTCGGCATTACTACAAAATCACCAAACAAAACTAATCTTATCACCATGTTATTCCTGCCTGGCGTCCAACTGTCACCGTTCATGATCTTAGCAGTTTTGATAATCCGTATTCCCCTCACACTACTAAGAAGAATTCTGATGTGCGATGGGCTGGAACTCTCCCTAAGTCTGACTCGACCATACAGCGTTTGAAGCCCTTGAAAATAAACGAAGCAACTCCTGCGTCGATCCATTCACCTCACAACAGGAGGTTATCCTTACACTACATCGACGGCGTCCTACATACAAAGCAAGAAATGTCTTCCAAAGAACCTGCTGGGTTCGCTAGCTCGCGAGTTCCAAACGTTTATCGTAGAGAGTTACTGGGTAATTGAATGAGACAGTAATGGGCACTTAGACAAGTGGTGATTTAGTTTAAGCTGCAAAAATGTAAGACTGTCAGTTTTATAAGAAAAAGAAAAGAGCAGAAAAGGATAAATTGAACGATGATCGATATGTTTATATATAGAATCACAGAACATAAAACTTAACGACAGACTTTAGGACCGTAAGACTTGACACCACATTTCATCCACCTGTTTTTTAGTGATGTTGGGTGCGTGAAGAGGTGGCAGTTCACAA
Source organism: Panulirus argus (assembly GCA_038088735.1). Lineage (NCBI taxonomy): Eukaryota > Metazoa > Arthropoda > Malacostraca > Decapoda > Palinuridae > Panulirus > Panulirus argus. The sequence goes on along the minus strand of JAYMFT010169975.1, from coordinate 6,959 downwards.
ACCGTCACTAAGATAGGAGCCCTGCACTGTTGACCTGTCACTTCGTTTGTATTTTCTCCACACTTGAGAATACACTCACAGATATAGGTCAATCCATAATATACTCACAAAGATAGGTCGTCATGCCACAATAAGAATTAGTCTTGAGAGTAGCAGATTACAACAACGTTTACTCATCTGTGCGGAAGATTTCAAACTGGTCTTCGTTTGTCTGGTGTTTTGATATCAAGCACTCTAAATGTTTAATATATCTTAATTATGTTTTTTCATCGCTCTGAAATAGTTTTCCAACGGAAACAGCTATTTCGAAAATATCTATCATGTTAAAGAAATTTACAGAACTTCACAAGCGGTCTTTTGCAATGAACTGTTGAAATCTTTCACTGAATACTTCCTGAATTGTTACTATATTCCTTGCAAAAGGTGATAAAGTAAATTCACTTTAACCAACATTTTCAATTCTTTCTTTCACATTCGGTATTTGCTGCAAAAAAAAAAAAAAAAGGCACAGCAAACACCATCAGTTACCTTTATCGTCCTTGAAAATTACTGTTGCTATCATCTGGCGTTATCCTCTTCCCTTTCGCCTCTTTAAGAGGCCCACTTATGCTAGCATTAAAAGAATAACACAAAGTCGTTCCAACAAACAGATAAGCTTATCACTGTGAAACACGAACGGGGTTTAACCGCTGACAGCACTTTTCTTTGCTAATGATGATAGGGACTTCGCCAAACCAGGTTTGGGGGTAACATGTAGTGATTAGCTTTTCTGAACGTCCGTCGACAATTTAGTTTCCACAGGATGAGTGCAAAACGTATCGTCTGGTTTTATCCAAACTTGGTGTGGAGATGCTTTGGAGGAATCCAAGAGCGTTGTTGATTTCAGGAGGGTCAAAGGATGGAAGGTGAAGATGTTTGATTTAGATGTGATTTTCCTTTTTTCTTTTTTACGTTGGAAGTTCCAGTCACTGACAAAAGCTCACATTAAGGCTGGGCCTTATCTGAAGGTTCATGAAAGGGAAAAAGGGTGGACAAGGAAAAGGGTTTACGGATTTTGGAAGAAGTGAAAAACCTGTCTTTTAAAAAGTGCCAAGTTATAGACATTGGGAAAGACATGAGAGGGTAGAATATGAATACAACAAATTCTAATTGGTAAATCCTATTGGTAGATCCTTACACAGGTTAACAAATATGTTAAAGAAAAAGTATTTTGAATCATTCATGGCAATACGTTTGTACAGAAGTTTTCATTCATTACTACGAGTGAAATCAGACAAATGAAGCATCAAGTAGCTCGTTAGATGGAGATTATCAAAGTCTTCAGTAAATTTGAATATTCATATTAGATCAGTTCTTAACCTTCTCTTTTCAGTGATAAATAGATTTAAGTCGTTTAATTGGCTCTCAGATGATTCTTTTCTCAGTTTGGGAATCATCACGGCAGCTCGCCGCTGTACTCTTTCCGTTCTGTCTGTTCAACAGATCAGTCAAGGGCTGAACTATATCATTTTTGGTTTTCATCAGTGTTCTCAAACTAAATTCATTAGGACTCACTTAATTTTTGTACATCCTTTCTTTTAATGCTGACATTGTATCTTGATCTTTTTTCTCAGTGTGTAACAGAATGATTCTCTTCCACTATCAAGAAGAATGGACCTGGAACACCAGATGAGTCTCCTGTGGTAAATACGGATGAAAAAAGATTATAAGAAAAAGTCATATAAGATCTTTGTTATGACTTCATTGCCTTGAGTCGAATTGCTGTTTCAAGGACAAAAATGTATGATATTTGCAAGTCTTAAATCTAATACTTTTTCATGCGTAGTGTGTTGACCAGCATTACGACCAGTATTGAAACCCACCCCAAACGCGGTTTGTCTGTGATCACTTGTACCAAACTTTTCTCCTAAAACGCCATTATCGATGACATCCTCGTTTATAGCTGGAGCTGAATCTAATATATTCAAGTCGTGGGTACGTTCCTCAACGAATTGCTTCATGTCACTATCAAGCAAGTTTACATAAGTCCAGGTCCAAAGCTGCTGGAAGGAGATTGTCTTAACTCTAATATTGCTGTGTTACAATGTCCCATCATGATCGATTCACGTTCTCGGAAAATTTCAGCTAACTAGTTATGTAGTCTTTTGTGCACCTTTGGTGTCCACGTTGGAGGCATCTTGACCAATCGTACTGTCACTTTCTCATGAAGTCTGTCTTTAATTTTCGTAATTACTCAGTCAGTTTTATCAGCCGTCGATACATTGATCATTACAGGATTAAGGTAAGTTTGACTAACCTCCTTGCCAAGCTGATGGATGTGTCCCAGGTGACGGTTGGCAGGATTGGGAGGACAAGCGTCTTTAGTTCTTGACTGGCGGTATAAGAGGGATCTAGGACTATCTTGCATTCCAAGGAAATTCTGATTCATATTCAGTATGGAAGAGGACCAGTCGTGTAAGGCATAGATGAGTTTAGGAGGGATGAAAGTTGTGTAGACGTTCACGAGTTCACGGGCAGCGAACGCAGCTGCAGGCTACGGAGAATGTAGAGACGATATCTGGATGATTTGATGATGGAGTTCATATGATCCTTCCAGCTTAGTTCATCCTCCAGAGTGACACCAAGAAGCTTAGTGGGTTGGGATGCGGCACAGATAGTTAGCAGCGGAACGTGGCTGATGAGCATATCTCTGGGTTGACTTTGGTTACCGGTAACGTGGTTTGCGGTAGCTCAGCTCTGGAGGTTATTAGGGAAGCTCTGGAAGGTTGTATTGTCGGGAAAGTTTTTGTCAACGCTAACACCAAGAAGAGTCGTCAACGTACTTGCGTAGAGTTAACTCAATCATCAGGGCACAGTTTGTGAGGATGAGGAAGCATAAAGGTACGTTGCCCTGTGGGATGCCTCAGATTAAGGACTAGAAAATGGAGAAGGCTCCTCGGAAGCCTTACCAGCCTGGCAACTATCTATAGGGAAGCTTATAAGTCATAGAATGATAATTTTCCGCGACCGAATATTGATGATTTTATCATGGTTGTGTTAAGGTTAGCAAGAGCCAAACGTTTTGGTGGAATCAAAAGACGTGGGTGCCACAGGGGTCTTGTGTCAAAATACCTTCCATAGGTTTGGTCTAAAAAGCTGACGTCTACAAAGTAAGCTGGGAATTTGGTTGATGTCTTTGGGTCGCAAGGTATAGAGAGACTGTGGGTTCGTTGACTGCGGTACTGAGGAGACATGTATTAAGTTGGGCATTTTGAATGACGGAGGAAGGTTTTCATGGCTCGCTCAGGGTGAAACTCGTAAGGTGTCATGGTAAGGCGCTTTACTTTGAGGCTTGCGTAGCCGTCTGGCGACTTCATATTTTTGTGCTAACATGGAAGTGCTGCCGATGAGATGTTGGCTGGTGAGCGGGTGATGTCAAGGCCGGGATGTCTCTGGTGAGGTGGTCTTGCATACGCAGAGCGCTTCTTCATTGAAAAGGTGAATGACACAGGGAAAGGAGGGAGTGTATTCGACCAACCAAATTTTTTATTTCCCTTCCCTCCAGCTGATATCGAGGCTTTCTTCAGCTGCAGTAGTTTGGTAGGACAATAGGAAATCTGCTGTTTCGCAGATTACTCTTATGGAAGCTCCTTTAGAGTTAAAGCTGGTGAGATAGGAAAGAGAGTATCTTTATTGTTTTAGTCTCTTAATGAGAATTGTGATCCTGGGCACATCAGCTGGTTGGAGTAATCTTAGAAATCAGTCTGGGAAAAAGTGATTGTAGGCCTCCGGTATAGTACTAATGTACTTGTCTCCCGTAGTTTCCACGTCAGTCACGCTCAGCACATTGGTCCTTGAATACCGAACACTCTACCGTTTTGTTCGTTCGTAAGAGTATTTTGCGCGTACATAGAAATATGGCAGAGGGAGTCCGCAGATTTTGTTTTTGTGTTTCCTTGTGAAATGTGCTTTGATGGGTCCGTAGGCATTTTATGTTCATGAAATGTGAATTTCTGAGTCTGTATGCTTATGGGTTGGTAAGTCCATAAAGGTTCTGTTTTGTCAGTGAGCCATAGGTTCGTCGGTCAATAGAAATTCTATTACACTGAAGCCAGCTTGACTGTGTGAGTGCTTCTGTAAGCGAGCACAAGTAACCTTAGACGGTAACAGTAATCATACCATTTTAACAAAGAATGGGAAGTGCGGTTGTGTTCCATCGATGGGAAAGATGAGCAAGTATGTTTATTGCTCAATGCTGGTTTTGTAATGCTGAAAAAAGATAGTATTGAGAGGCATTTCCAAACAGATTACAAAATCAAATGATAATAGATTGTTCGATAAATACAGTAACTAGGAAGAGTAAAGTGCATAAGAAATAAAGGACATTGAATACAGAGTTACTGGCTCTCTGAAGGCTTGGCTAATAATTTGGAAGCCACATCATCATCAAAAACTCATTATCTTTCTGGTAAGCAGGTAACATGAAGGAAGGAGACTTAATCAAATAATATGCTAAATCAGTTGAACAGTAGGTAACAAACATGTGTCTGGTGTCCAGTGCAACATTTTAAGTCCACGAGCAACTCATACACTACCCAAATGGCAGTAATGATTATGACGCTGTTCAGTATTCATCCTCTAATGAAGAGTTACTGAAAATATTGCCTATGGAGTGACGAGCGAGGGGTTAATGACTTCACCGGACACTCAAATCAATGCTGCAGATAGTGATATCCCTCAGCAAGTGATTGCATTTTTTGCAAAGGAAGGGCCACCCTCAGTGATAGATTGCATGAGCTGGCTTCATTGTCCTGTGTAAGAAAGAGATCTGTTCCCCCCACCTCCTAACCCGCCCACCCACCCACCCACCCCCAGTTCATCCCATAACGGGGCATTATCCACTAGGAAAGCATCGCAGGCAAAAACCTTTCTTTTCCAAAACATCGTGAATGTTGTGGCTAGGATATTCATCTCTATGACCGCTGGGGCACTGACTTTGTAAGGCACTTATGGGAAAATATGGAGACCGTTTATGAAGATCTCACATCGCACAGTGACCATAGATGGCTCAGTAAAGGAATACTGCTAGCAAGGTTTGTATAGAAACGGTAAAGTAGTTCTTCAAGACCATATGAAAACATTAGCTCACTTTGATGAAAGGTTTTCTTACACTTATTTTCTACTTTACTTGTGTAAGTAAAAACTGGACACTTTGAACCTGAAGCTTCATGTAAACATAAACATATAGTTCAAATGATCAGTTCAGTCTGTGCGTTTAAATGTAGATTGAGTTTATGGCAGTCAGATATGAGAGAGGAATTATTTTCGGACTTACATGATGTGTAATGGTTATTGAAACTGTTGGGGAGATTGAGTATGATCCTCTGCCTTTTGACGGCCACAGTGAAACACCTCATCAAGCATTCAGTGAAATGTTTCATCGATGCAGTGTTACAGAACCAACAGTGACGTATTTCTTTTTTTTTCTTTTTTGGCTGAAACCAAATAATTGTGTGAACATTTCCACCATTGTTATTTCCGTTGGGAAATCATTTCAGACCGAAATTGAAGACCTTGAGATTATATTTACAAACATTCAGACTGACTCGATTTTAAGGTCTTACGTATAAAAAAAGGATCCGTATTTGTAGTTTCCTACCTACTGCCGAAGAATTCTGATTTGAAAATCTATTTTCACTGTGGATCGACCTGACTTTGTATATCACTGTTTTCAATTGTGATATGACTAAAATCAACGTGCACATTAAGACTAACGCATTTGTATTTCGACCCTTATTGACGAAATCATACGAAAAGCTTGCGTTAGAAATGCAGTCTTAGACGTGTCACCATCACAATACTTTCTTTTTGTAGATACGTGCATTGTGATAACATAATAATTTTTATTTACAATAACTCTATATTTACAATATTTTTGTACATTTTGAATTGAGTCGTAGGTCCTTTTTCGTTAGTACCCGCTGCCTTTTCTTAAAATTTCACAGTAGTCCCTTTGGAGAAAATAGGTTGGAAACCCCTTCCTCGGCACAATGAACTGCACGCCATCAATCTTACATTATTCCAGGAAGCTGTCACTGTTTTGCTGCGTAGGAAATGGATATTTCAGAGATTATAAATTTGATACTGTTACTTGAAACCGAAATCCTAACTTACGCACATGAATTCTTAGAGAGAATAATGCTTATTGGGATAATGTGTTTGTATATTCGTTTGCGTATATGACTAAATCAGCGTCTTCACTATCGTGCATAACTGTTGTGCTATATGGACGTTCAAGCCAGTATTTTTTTTTTCTTATTTTGTTCATAGATCTTTACTCCGAGTCAGAAATAAATCTCATCAAATATATTGCTTTCTCGGTAGATCAGAGACCTTTATCCCTGAACAGATGCTAAAGTAATGGGTTCAGCTACTGATAGCTGAAAAACGATTAGAATCTTTCTAGAGGAACACCAGCCTTTGACATTTTCATCTGAGTCCACTCAGGACTATGCCATGTTGCCTAACAAGCCTACCGTTCTTTTTTTTTCTTCGCTCATATCAGACGACTCACATATACGCTGGTTCGGGTTTATCCTTGGTCATACGCGCTCCTTGGGTGTCTGATGTCACCTTCATAAGTAGAGCAACTGATGAGCTTGATTTAATGTACGTGGAAATCATTGATGTATGTGCTCATGTTGTAAAATATCAGGGAGCATGGCAGGTGCAAATCGCACTCATCGTATCTTCACTGTTATCAGTAACGTCATCACTTCTCATATACCTTTGCATTCCACTTCGGTTTGAATTTATAGGGATAAAGATTCGTCTTTTATGTCTGTACATCTAACGTGAGTCATGGCTATGGTCATTATCAGTTTTCTTTTTCTTATGTTAGCTGAGACGGCACGGGCAGCTGAGGCCCTAATCAAGGTCATCCCATTAACGCTATATGTATGTATATATATATATATATA
>JAYMFT010169964.1:0-12251 GCA_038088735.1 Panulirus argus | reverse complement strand
TAGTACCTCTCCTAATATCTTACTTCTGTCTGAGACACAGTTGTCTAATGATGTTCTCACTAGTCCCTTTTTCATATTTTACTATATCCTTCACTCACGATTCTGGTTCAAAGGTGGTGTTTGTGCTTATTCCAAAATCAACACACCCGCTGCACACCTCAAGGACCTTGAGTCCCCAAACAATGATGTTATGTGGATCAAAGTCTGTCTCCCTATTTCCACAATTTCCCTCTGTTTTGCCTATTGTTCTCCTAATTCTATGAATTTTATATCCTTCTTCAGCCACCTAAACTCCTGCCATGAGACTGTGACATCCTCACACCCGCAAGCCAAGATCCTCTACCTCGGAAATTCAACATTCACCATACAGAATGAGTGAATTCCTTCCATATGGATGGCGGAGGGATTGAAGCCCTCACGTTCTCCATTCTCAGTGATTTAGAACAAATTATCTCCGTCCCTACCCACATTCCTGACTGCTGTGACCACTCTCCTAATATTCTGGATTTGATTTCATCTCAAGTCCATCCGGGTATAAATATACAATCTCGCCCCTAAATTGGTTCATCTGATCACACTCTCATAAATGTACATATTCTCATGGCACCTCCACCTCCAACAGCTGCTTCTTAGTGTAAATACTAGCAACTGAACAAAGCTGACTGGAATAACTTATGTAACTTCCTTTTGGAATTTCTTTGGAATTTCCTTGGGTAAATTACTGTCTATGTGGTGATGCTTCTGTCTCCGCCAAATGCACAGCAGAGATTATTTTGGCATGAACGGAAGCATTATCCCCTCTTCCTCCAAGACAACCTCTTCATCCAATCCATGGTTCAACTGTTCCTGTTATGAGGCCATTCAGGCAAGAGATCAGGCATATTGGGCTTTGAAAACTCTCCTTCCTCTGGTTCCCATTCACTCTTTATCACTACCGGTAATCTCTGCAAGCACATCATCTGTGAGGAAAAGCGTTCCTTTATTCAAAGGAAGCGCAATTACCCCTCCTTGTCTTCCACTGATAGGTCTTTCTGGTCTTTAGCTAAGGGCATCTCTACCAGCTTCTGTTGCTCTACCTTTCCTTCACTTTCCCGCTCTGATGGTACTTTAGCTGTCTCTTCCATTGACAAAGTAACTCTCTTTGGTTCCCGTTTCTCCTCTAATTCCACCTTGGATGACTAACATTCCTTCACCCCTTGATGCTCCTCTGACTAATCTTATGCCTCTTCCTGTAATGTCTTTTTGGACTGTTTGAAAAGCGCTTCTTTCTCTGGACACAAGCAAGGCTTATGGCCCTGATGGAATCCATCCCTGTGTGCTGAAAGAGTGTGCCTCTGATCTTGCACCTGTGCTTGCTCGGCTGTTCCATTTGTGTTTAAAAACCAAATTATTCCTTCTCCTTAGAAACATGCTTTGATATATCCCATCCCTAATAAGGGTGATCATTCTGACCCCTCTAACCATCATCATATTGCTTTGACATCTACCATTTCCAAAGTCTTTGAATCCCTCCTCAACTCCCATATTCTTAAACACCTCAAAAATTACAGTCTTCCTTCTGATCACTAGTATGGCTTTTGTAAAGCGAGATCCACTAGCAATCCTGTTTGCGGACGATACTGTGTTCTTTGTTGAGAGTGAACAGAAGTTGCAGAAGGTTGTACATGTGTTTTATGATGTGTGTAAGCAAAGGAAATCGAAGCTAAATGCAAGTAAAATTAAAGTAATGGTGTTTGAAAGGGAACAGAGTGAAAGTATAGATTCTGTAAAACCATATAGAGTGAAAGAATAAAGTGTATGAAATTGTGCTATGGATATGGGGGGAAAAAAATGGAAGAGAGGGAGTTTAACTATCTGGGTAAGTGTGGTGATATGGAAGGAGATATGGGAGAGAGCAGTACAAGGGAGAAGAGTCATTGGGTCCCTTCATAGAATAATGAAGGGTAGAGGTGTAAGTATGGAAATGAAGAGAGGATTAAGGGTCAGCACAGTCCTCCCAACCCTGACATATGCAGCCAGAACATGGGCGTGGAATGAGACACAGTGGTCAAGAATCCAGGATGTGGAAATGAGCTATTTGCGAAGAGCATGTGGTGTGACTAGGTGGTATAAAGAAAGAAATGAAAGGATGTATGAGAGATGTGGTATGGCAGGGAATGCAAAGGGAGTGAATTGTGGAGTGGCAGAAAGGGTGAAACATAATACTTTGAGGTGGTTTGGCCATGTGGAAAAAATGCAAGACTGGGAGTTTACAAGGAGTGTATGATAGTACAATTAAAGGGGTTGGCATGAGTGGAAGACCACCTGTGACATGGGCAAATTGGGTGCAGGAATACTGGAGGGAGAGAAATAGTGGAAGAATGAATGGAATGGTGTATGCAAAGGAGGCATGTAAGAAGAGGGATAAGTGGAGATTCTTTTGCTGTGGCCACCCTTTGGTGGGAGTTCCCAGATGGAATGGGCATCAGAGATATAGATAGACATACAGACACTCATTGAAATGTTAGAAATTCTTGGATCAAGATACTTTAAATACATACCATATGACTCATGGTAATCTTCTTGTAGAAAGTGCCTTTTCTCAGTCTGAGGAAGCTTTCTCAACCAACTTTCATCACAAACCTGTCGAAAAACAAGAATTTAGAAATTAAAAATATTTAAACAAAACCCATTTACTTTGAATATGTAACATTCAATAAGTATACATACATTGACCTTTGCAGCTAACTGTACAACATGCACATGAAAGAGGCAGTACCAAAAACTACCTAACACTGAATTTTTTTTCTTGTAACTTCAACAATTGTGATACTTTACTCTCTAAGTAGTAAAGTATAGTTTTTGATATACTTCTTCCAATATTTCCAAGTTGGACATCCTGTTTGGCACCTCAAGTTAAATAATTAACAGGTGTATTGCAAAACAAAATGAGTGTTCTGCAAGGCAAATATGTTGCTTGCTGCCTTGAAACCAATAATGGGATGCAAAAGGCAGGCTCATCACTGGACAGGCAGTCCTAAAATCAAAATATACAGCAAACCTTAACACAATTTCAAAATCAATTAACAATTTTATTTATTCAGTTTTCATAAAAAATAAATAAATAATTTTTCTTACAATCTTATACTAAAAAATTTCACAGTTTAATATCCTCATTTATACAATCAATTAATATAACAGGATTTTTTTATTAAATCATCTCTTACTCTAAACCTACAAAGTATGTTACTTTTTTGAACATTGTATAATGCTCAAGTGTACCCTTTTCTTTTGAAAACCACATCTTACATCCCTTATTATTGTTCATACAACCTATTCCATATTCCCATACCCTTTGTATCCTAGCCATACTCTGGACACAGCAATATTCTTACGCACATTCTTTCCACATATGTGAGATCCTACACTTGTATCTATTTCTTCATACCTCTTTACACTTCTACTGTTTTAAGTTCATTTAGACAATTTTGTTTGATTGTCCTAAATGTTCAGGTATATGAAAATCTATCTTATTCCTCCTGCACCCACATTTTGTTGTGGTTGGTATCTGCTAATTCACTTCCTTTATGTCTAACATGTACAGTTACTCAAATGAATGAAACTGGTATTCATAAATACAGGTGTTCATAGGTCAGACAGTTGTAAGGTGGGGACTTACAAGTCTTTTTATCTGGTTTCTCTAACTAGGCAATTTAATCCAAACAATATATACATCCTGTATAACTCTAGTTGAGGCACCACAGGCTTTAATGTAAAGGTCCTCTCACATGCAGATCACCTCACAATTCACATCACAGCACCCTAACACTACACAAACAAGGACAAACGACACTGTATCAAGCAATCAGAACAATGACTTATTTACAACAAAATATCTGTATCATCACATAAATCCACCATCATCCTCTTAATCCCAAACACACATGATTCCAACCTGCACCCAGTATGTTAGGATATAAACAGAAACTTTACATATAATAGCAAGGATGTGATATTGCCAATGTACCTATGTCTAGTTAGACCACACCTCAAATATGCAGTGCAGTTTTGGGTTCCCCACTTGAGTAAGGACATTCTTAAATTGGAAGCAGTGCAGCAAAGAGCAACTAAGTTGATTCCCTCCTTGCTTAACAACTCATATGAGGAAAGACTACAAGAATCAAACTTCTTCTCCCTAAGCAAGAGGCGCCCCCAGGACAACTTAACAAAATGATTCAAAATACTTAAAAGGATTCAACAACATTGATATTGAACATTTCTTTACAGTGGCGCTAGCATTACCAATGGAAGAAAAAGGATTAAAACTTAAAGGCCATCAAGGTAATCTGTATGAAATATTTTTTTACCAATGACATTATTGATTCATGGAATAAGCTCCCACAAAATGTTGTTCAGAGCAACACCCTTAATATCTTGGCACTGAATAATTACTTTAATCAGTCATCATAATGCAGTGGTGTATCATGCTACCCTCTCAACCACTGATCTAACCCTGGCCATGTATTATACCAACATTGATTAACCCATGCCACCTGCTTTGAGAGAGTGATTGAGAATTAGTCTCATTCTTCAACATCAGGAAAAATATAGGCATGGTAAGTTGAGAGGCTGGAGCTGAAGTTTATTCTTAGTATTCTATCTTATGACTTTCCTATAAAATTTCCTTCAGGCTTATTAATCCTGCAAGGTATTTTTCTAACTGTCTTCCTGCCGGCATATGCCAGAGGAAGTGGAGGGTGGGGAGTGAGCCTTTGCTTTGCAATCCTTTTCTTCTACTGCTTACAAGATTTTTTTTAAGGCCAGACCACCTCAACTGGATCTTGCATCTGTGTGGTCTGTGTATCTATGTAACCCTCATATCATCAGGAATGGTCAACATAATCTAACAAAACTGCAACATACACAGATTTACTACACACACCCTCCTATCACCAGAAATGGTCAACATAATCTAACAAAACTGCAACATACACAGATTTACTGCACACACTACAAAAACAGAGGCCATAAGTAAACTAAATGCCCTCAGAACACTTACTGATACCAGGTCTACTCAAGAAAAATCTTAATACCCTTAACAAAAAATTTATCTGATCCAAATTAATGTCCTACACTGTTATTCATCTTCTCAAAAGCATATATAATAAAGCTGAAAACAACACAAAATAGAGCACTCAATACCTGCCAAATAACTAGAAATACTCAATACATGCAATCAAAAAGAAGATTATTCCAATTCAATCTTATCCTAATATAACTGGTGCTCAGTTATTTGCAGCAGGACCAGCCTCTTCCCATCTAAACTACTCCATAACCAACCAGGAACACCAAAACAGGTATACAAAGCTTATCCTTGCTTCACACTTAAAAATACTTATGAACCACCCTACCCGACAAACATTACAACATCAAAACACACACACACCTGACTGGACAACAACCACTAAACAAAAGTCCTCCCAATCAACTTGTAAACACCATACTACCCTTTCTTATCTATATTCTGGACATCGCTCACTAACATTACAAATACCAATTCAAGATCACAATCCCAAAGAAGAAATAAATAGTTTATCTCAGCTTCACATTTCAAAAACTTAAACTTACAAATCACTTCCTCCCACTCAAACACAACACCAACAAAACATATAAACTGAAATAACCCAGCAAGAACTAAACAGCCCTCCCAACCCCATCTTAAATACCACTGATGATGTCATACAGCTACCTGAAACTAACCTCCCTACATTTGTATGAATTACCCTCTCTTACATGCATTGTAGACACCCTCCATCATTACCAACACCAACTCGTCTTGAGGCGACTTGTGCCCAAGATGCAACTTCCACATTGAAGACACTGAACATTCACTCCTCTAAATTGCCCTGCGCTCACTCCACAAGGACACGCACATAAAATCACCACACTTCTGATCTGTGGTCCTGCCTGGTGAGAACCCTAAAGAAGGAAATCCTGGGAAAGGGAGGTACATATATACTGTAATCAGATCATCTTTTTATCAAGTCCATTTGATCCACCTTAATTAAAGGAAATGGTGTTGAAAGTGAAAAATATCCATAAGTCACATCATGCTTACCTTTCTCCTCTGCGAATGTTCTGAAGATCCCAGGTGATGCACATAGTCAGTGACAGAGTGAACAAACAAATTACACAGTTTACACCAATTCAAGTGAGCACCATTTTGTAAGAGTTCTCCATCTACTGTTGACTCACGTCTTGTGTCGACACAACCCTTTCTAGATTTTTTACTTTCTTTTCTCTGAGAAATATCATTTTCATTCCAGTTCATATATCCTTGATCTTTTATACTGTCACCCTCATCTGTCTTCCTTTTGTGTTTATATTGCAAAGAACAATTTTCCTGAGAGCTAAGTACCATAAGACTTGAGTTCTGCATTCCTTCACTTTCTTCATCCACATTACTGTTTAAAGACATTGCAGATCCATACATCTGAGTGTGGCCTTTTGTCTCATCAGGTCCACATAAACCTGCTTTCAAAGCTGGCTTTTTACATGGAAGCAGTGAGCCAAATTTTGGTTCTCCTGGATGTTTAAGAGTCTTACATTTCAAGCAGTGCATAGCAATGTTTAAATTACCATCATAGTGCAGTATTTCATTCAGCTTTTTTATTCTGTTTCTAATATTACAGATTTTCTCTTCTATCTGTGCTTTCAGCATTACATTTTCTTCCAAAAGTTTTGTTCGCCTGACCACATCACCACTGGAGCTGTAGGGCATATTGCTTATTTGTATTCTTATGAAGTCTCTTTGCTCCAACAGGATTTTCTCCTCATAATCTAAATGTTCTCTTTGCTTCATTAGTCCCTTGCAAGTACAATGTTCATTGTCCTCAATGTTTTGTTCATCACAAGTCTCCTCTGTGTGAGACTCTAGTAAAACTGTGTTTGTCTTTTCTGAGAACCTAGATAAAGCAGGAACACTTAAAGATTCCATAAAAACTACAGAGGAAGCATCTGCATTTGAGATATCATAATTACAATAATGGGAGCAAGTAATATGTGTACAAGAAGTATTTAAATTATTGGAATCCACCTGCTGACATTCCATAAAGTCATTTTGAATTGTATCTAAATCAGTGTTTGGTTCTGGTTTAATCCTTGTACCACCACCTTTCTTATTGCTAACCAATTCTGGGATACTGAACTCTCTTAGAATGTCATTATTCATCATTTGGGCATTTACCTGTTGCTCCAAACATTCATCATATATATCCTCTTGAATATCAACTTCTTCCTTAATAAAAGGGTTCAGTAAGCTGTGGTAGTAATGCTGGTTATGAGGGATCTGAGAAGGCCCTACAGATGTTGCTAAATCCTGAGTTGTATCCAATTCAGCCAATAAATATTTATTTTTCTCTTCTTTAACAATTCCTGTGTGTAATGCATTATGTGTCTCCTGTTCATGGCAAGGTGGTACTCCTCCTGAAGGCAGTGAAGCCAACTCATTTCTGCACATGTTTTCATTCCTGTGTGTGAAAAGAAAAAAATCAGAGTTTTCTTAAAATAATGCTGTTCCTACTTAACATAATAATCACAAGCACAATTTCTTAACTTCATGCAAAATAAAAATTATCCATTTACAAACTATATAACAACATCTAATTTCACTTAAGAATAATTACGACAGAACTAGATATGGAAGAAAAGTTAAAGTGTGCCCCTTCTGACTGACTATCAGGTTTTAATATAAAGTGTGCCCCTTCTGACTGACTATCAGTTTTTAAAATAATGTCCATACACTATCATATGACAATACAGCATACATTACATCACTTCGATTAAATATTGGTATTAGAAATACTGTGATATTCATCTAATTTAACTGTAAATAATAGAGGTTTCTCAGTTTGGGAGAGTGTGAAAAACTGCAGAAGCTGGTTTCTTAACTCCGGAGAGTGCGAAAAACTGCAAAAGCTGGTTTCTCAGTTCAGGAGGGTGCAAAAAACTGCAGAAGCTGGTTTCTCAGTTTGGGAGAGTGTGAAAAACTGCAGAAGCTAGACTGAATTTAGGAGAGAGAGAGAAATGATAAAGTTGACAGTTAATGTGAATAAAAGTAAGGTTATAGTTTAGCAGAAGAGAGAGACAGATAACTTATAATGTGAGTCTGAGTGAGGAGAAACAGGAGGATGTGAAATGTTTTATGAGTACCTGGAAGCGGACATGCAAGCTGATGGAACCATTGGAGATGAAGTAAGCCATATGGTGGGTGAGGGGGTTAATGTCCTTGGCATATTGTAGTGTGAAGAGAAAGGTCAGAGTGAGAGCAAAGACAGGTATGTCTGATGATACAGTAGTCCTGACAGTATTGAAAGGATGGAAGACATGGTCCCGACATCAAAAAGTACAGAAGAGAGTGGATGTGATGGAAATGAGACCTTTAAGAATAATATGTGGCATGAGGAGGGTTGATCAAAAAGAAATGATAGGGTAAGAGAGAGGTGTAGTTGTAAGAAAAGCATGTACAAAAGAGCTGAACAAGATGTGCCATACCTGGTTTAGATATAAAGAAAACCTGAATGAAGAGAGGTTGATTAAGAGGGTGTACGTGTTGGAAGTGGAGGGAACAAAGAGAAGGGGGAAACCAAAGAGGATGCAGAAGGATGGGGTGAAAGATGCCTAAAGTGTTCGGGGTCTAAACATGCAGGAGTGTGTGAGATGTACATGGGATAGAGTCAACTGGAGCAACTGATATACAGGGGGTAATGTCCTGTCATTGGGCTGTTCCAGGGCACATGAAATGGACAAGGGAAGCCATCGTAAATTCTGAGGGGCTTGCCTGTGGATAGTGCATTATACAAAAATGCACTGGTGCATTATCCATGGCAGCTAGAGAGTGGGGATAAGCAAATGAGGCTGTTTCTTTGTCTTTTCCTTGATCTACATCACTGTAAAAAGAGAGAGAGAGAGAGAGAGAGAGAGAGAGAGAGAGAGAGAGAGAGAGAGAGAGAGAGAGAAATATATATATATATATGCATTCGGTGTGGATTGAGTTTAATCTTTCCCCAGAACTCTAGGGAGTTAGAAGACTGACATGACCTGAGCCGACCTGGCGAGGCCAACAGGTTGGCTTGGGTTACGTATCAGGTAGTACCTGGTTGACACATCACGACATTAAGTGGAGACTGTAACAGGCAATAAAGTAGTCCATCTTTATCCCAGCCAGTGATAGAAAATGGCTTTGATATATTAATCATATCGTCACGAAGGTGCAAATGTTAACATCTATAAGGAACTTATCGGAATAAAAGCAAATTCCCCTCGCAGTAGATATAGTCACAAGAGCCTTAACTGGTTTTCCTTATGCTGTAAATCGTCAGGAAAATGTACTCGCCATGAGAGGTACCATCAGTTTCAGCAGTATGTCGTTACTTGTCGTGTAACCAGTTATTCTACACGATGTATGTGTATATCATATGTGTGATATATCTGTCTGTCTGTCTGTCTGTCTATCCAACTATCTATCTCTCCAACATCACCAGAGTTACGTTGAGCACCGTCGGGAAGACTTGCTGGCTGTCACCACCGACTGTTAGCTGTCTTGTGGGGCCCCACACACACACACGCGTGCACCAAACACAGTCGAACTTGGTACAGTGGAATAGCGTGCTTCTCTCTTAGTTCTCCAGCGTAACTGGCGCAAGTGTGTGGCGCAAGTTAATATAAGCAGCCAGTCTTCATTCGCAGGTGTTGTCCAGCACACCTGTATGCCATCCCCACCTCACTCGACACATGCGAAACCAGGTTAATCCAGTTTGAACCCACGGAGGAAAGTAGTTCATGTGTCTACGTAAACAACCTAAACGCAAATATACCAACCCTAAAAAAGAAAGAAAATGCTCTTTACATCAGGCGAAAATATTTCATTTTATTAATCTAGACAGAAAAGCAGTTTACTCCATAAACAAAACCAGTTGAGATTCATTTAGAAAGCGTTAGGTGTCATCAAAGAGACCAAATTTACATTCTAGAAAACCAATGCTATTCCGTTTTAAAATCAATACTTTATATCGAGCTGAAGGTGACTTGATAGATATCAAGTTCGAAGCGAACCCAACACAGTGATAGTGATAATCGTGATGGTTCACTGATGTTACGGAATTTCCCTGCTTATGATATCATCTCCATCCATCATTAACGATTTAAGTATGACATATCACTGCCAATCTAAGTTGATTGGTCTGAAACCTTGACACCAACATTAGGTGATATTAACGAGCGAAACATTAATATAGTTATTAATCAGAATGGATGGTCTGACCTCCTATCATCCATGTTAATCGAACGTTGATCGCCATCTAAACATCGTTTGATCCGCCCTATGAACATCGAAATTAGTCGATGTTAAAGATCTGTGTGTCTCTTAAACATCACAACCATCTTATGTGAGTGCATTAAAAGTTTATCTTGCAGCAAATGGAAATTCCACTCTGAAAACATCGTCTCTTTCTTCCGTTTACCTTCCTCGATCAACTTCCTCTCTCATAACCAGACAACTGAAAAATAACAGGGGAAGGAAAATGAGGGGATTAGAAATTATAACACCCTCATCAGTGGATGGTAACGGCCTGACCTCTAAGTGAAACCACCAACTGAAGGTCAGAAATGGGTTCGACCTCTTGTTCGTCAAAGCATTCGACATCCTCACACCGCTTTTCGAAACCGTCTCACGGCGTTTCAGACCCTTTCAAGAGGCAAGAATCGACATAAAACTCAAGTGTTCGTTCATTATGCAAAGATTTTTTTTTTCATCCTCTGAGCCACTGAGCAGATGTTTTAAACTGTATTTCGAAATGACCCGATCACCTCGTGTCATATTGTGCGCTGACATGACCCTCATCAAATCATTACATATTGTATGCTGACATGACCCGCATCAGCTCATGTCATGTGTGCTGACTCTGCCTCAGAGCCTCACATGTTTTCCTGTGTGCCGAACTTACCCAACCCAGCCGCTGCTTTGCTGTTGATTATGGAGAGTCGTGTATCAAGCGAGGGTCAGCTGCGTCTACCTCTTGTGTCTGGGGCTTCAAGAAAGCTTTCCTCTGGAGTGACACCACCCTCTGTATGTGTGTGTATATATGTGTGGATCTTCTGTGTGTGTGATAATCTGTTTGTATGATAATGGGGAGGGAGTCATACACACGGTGTTTGTGAGTGTAAGTGTGGTTGTATATGTGTGTATATGTACCTGTTATGATTCTTGTGGTTGCGGTGTTGTCGCATTTGGTGTCCTTGATTTAGTTATGGTTGTAATGTTGCGTATGTGTTGTTGGTTCTTCGGTTGTAGTGTTGCGCACGTATTGTTTGGGCCTCGTACAGCGGGCACAGGATCTCAGCCGCCGAGGCTGTGTGCTGCGTCGTGTCAGGCTGAGCAGAGGCGATTGCGTGACGACTGAGGTGTGTGTGTGTGTGTGTAGTATCGACGAGGCTAAAGAGGCATAGCTCTAGCGGGGAGGACAGTTGTTCATGCCTGTCAGAAGCGCATCCTGAAGGTGTAAAACTCGAACCTGAGGGAAGGTTCCTGTCATCGTTTGCAGGTTATGTCACACCTTACCTTACCTTACCTTACGTGAGGTAAGGTAAGGATCCTATACTCACTGAGGCCATTGGAAGCCCATGCAATCACAACATGACTGGTCTGGGTGACTGTAGATACGCATCGTGGGCCTTCTGAAATAATCCTCTATGGCGTTATAGTACTATTGGCTCCAGGCAAAGTATTAAGCAATACTGGGCCTCAATATGCTTAGAAATATTTTTTTCTACCGAGCTTAAGGCACCTCTTTGATTTTATTGGTAGTATTTTACAGAGCTTGCCATACAGTTAGCGCCAGTAGGGAACAGCTTTTGAGTGTCGAATGCGTTCTATGTTTTCCAGGAAGTTTGCAAGTATAGATTGTGATAAACCTTTTCACGTCCGCGCTCCAGAGAGTGATGATAAGACAGTGGACACAGAACAATGTGGTGAATAAACCTCCAGCGCAGTAACTTGGCACCTTTGAGGTCGTGGACTTGAAAGAACTCGTCCAAATTGTAGTTCACTGGAATCGGAGGGAGAGAGTGAGGTGTAACCGTAGGAAACTGAACATGGCTCTGGGGATTTTTTTTTTTTAGCTGAGACGGCACGGGCAGCTAAGGCCCTAATCGAGGCCATCCCATCAACGCTATATTATATATATATATGTATATATATATATATATATATATAT
>JAYMFT010169953.1:0-12251 GCA_038088735.1 Panulirus argus | reverse complement strand
TTTCCCAATAACTATGACCTGGCTCATTTCAAAAGAAAGGTTTTTCACTTTCTCAAAAATTCGTAAATACTTTCCCTGTTTCTAAATTCTCTAAATTTACAATTAGGATGCGGCCTTTATGTGGACTTTTGTCCTTGACTGGAGCCTTCAACATAAAAAAAAATCAATTTAAAGTCGTCATGGATATATATATATATATATATATATATATATATATATATTACCAGCATAATAGTGGTAACATATTTTGCTTCTGTCTTCCGTCCTTTCGTAAGTTTCCTCATCGCTATATAGAGTTCACGTACACAGAGAATATTGGAAAGACAGTCTCTACATATCAAACACGTGCAAAGGAAATTAGCTGAGCCCACTTCTTGACTTGGCATACCCGCTTTCATTAAGCGGCCTTCAGCTGCGCAAGAATATTTTATATCCCCAATATACGTCCTTGTTTGGGTACAACCTCAGCAAGGTCGAGCAAAGTGCTAGTATCTGTTAGTATTTTATCATTTAGTTTTTAGTAATCTAAACATCAAACTGATTATTTATTTTAGCAAGCCTCACTCTGATTCATACCAGCACTATAGGCAGTCTGTGAATTCCCGTGATACATTTATTATACTCATATCAGAAAATTCATTATGTTCTTATTTTGCTCCCACAAACTTTTATATACCTCAGTTCGTAATCATTTTGGAATTTCAAAAAAGTGCATTTTCTTGCTTAATAATCTGGCCTAAGAATTCTGCTCATACTTTGAGATAAATAAAAAAATCTGCATTCAGAAATAAAAAAAAAATCTAAAAGCTTAGGATATTTTCTTTAAGTAGTTTTCAACGTCATGCTTCACCTTCAGGCAAGAAAATATTCAATTCACGCAATAGCCCTGAGAATATGTCTGACAGAAATTCAGGAAATGCATCAAAGTGATAATCACCATCAATGAAAATTTACGCATATACATAAAAACACAGCGATATTCAGAATTTGTCACTCGAGTAATTACTCAGAACCTACACGACACCTCTGACTTTTACAGTATTTTCATAACCCAATAATTACAGGAAACGGAAATATTGGTTGATGACTTCACTCACGTCATTTCACAGCTCATGTGTGTCACTTAACGCTTCGAGCGTGACGGAAAGACCCCTGAGGGTGATGGCATGATCTTTGACGTATGTTTTGAAGGTCAGGTCAAAGGTCAGTATATTATACCCACGGGTCGTCCCATCGCGCTGAAGCACCGTCGTGCTCAAGGATACCTTTATCGCGCTTGAAGTTTCACATTTAGCAAGATAGTCCGCCTGTTATCTTTCCCTCATTTGTTTCCTGCAGTTCCCAATTCTTGTCCATGACTCTTATTATCATCATCCCCTTTATTCAGTTTTCAATCAGTTAATTAATCAATCACAAATAAGATTTTGCTAAAAAAAAAAATGTTTGATGTGTTTTTGATATGGTTTCTTACTCTGTTTCTAATTTCGAAGCAATTAAGTCCAAAAAACATACAGTGCATACATTATTATCAAAGTAGGTCAGTTTTGAGGTCAATGGGTGAATTACTGCAGTAATTAAGCGGGTCAACAGCTATGCAAGTATTGCAAGCAATTGTTCATGCCACCTGCAGGTAATTTCTGTCCCTCTATTTTTTTCCCTTGACCATATCTTTTTTTCTCCTTTATCTCTCTTATTACTCAAAAAAAAAGGTCAGTTTTTCACCATATTACGTTAGTATTTGGGAAGTTTCTGTGGATCGCTATTTCTCTTATATGAGCGTTAAATTGTAATATTTCCAGCTGCTCCCGATATCTCGCCATTAGTAAAATAACATGGCTATGATGGGATTCCAGATATCGTTTGAGATTTGTATGATGTCCATTTCCTTCTACTTACAAGCCTCTGTAATAAATATATATATTAGATCTATACACAGTAAGCGCTGACTCTATAGACTATCGGGCTATAAAAATTATTGGGCAAACACGAACTAAATCACACAGAATACGTGAAAATAATCCAGCTCATCTTGACAGTGAGAAAATATTAACAGCGACTAAACCCCTCCATCTCAGCGTCTGACGCAAGGTGTGCGTCATGAAGCAAAGACGGCACGTACACTACATGTCAACCGGACACGTCACGTCTTCCGGTGATGGGCAAAGATGTCACCGATGCAGCAGCGTGTGGGATATTAAGATTCCTCTACCAGTAAGGAACACTAGGCGATCTTGGGCAATATATCCGAGTGTGGATCACTTTATATATCGCAGGGATGATGCAACATATTCGGTTATCAATAACTGCATAAATCTGATCGTTATTTAGGATTCTTAAATTCTTAATAATAATCTTATTTTTCACTAGCACATATCTTATTGGAAACAGTTACTGTTCCTCAAAGCGCGATCGACAATCTATTCCATGTACGTAAAGTTTACGTTAAGTTAGACTAGAGTATGGGAAAATATCCCAATCACATTGTTCGTCCTTTTTAAAACTTGCCGGTGTCGTGTCAAACCCACAGAGTAATAAACACTACCTATCATATTCCCATTCATTCATCTTAGGATATCTAAAAATTCTGGTTGGTCGAATTACTCTTTATAGCCTCGTCATTTGATAAATGATTGTTTTCGATTGCATCCGGTAATTTGTACTCTCTGCTCATACACATGCTTCAAGTAATGGCGCAGACTCGACATCCACAGTACATTGTACACTTGTTTGTGAATGAAGTCTTTCCAGACAAAGAAAATGTTTTCTCAGCAATAAACGTATCCACTAAAAAAAAAAGAAAAAAAAAAAGCGGACTCCATGGAACCGCATCATTTACTGAAAGCTAAGGTAGTGTGGAAAAATGCATATTTCCAAAACGTTACATGAGAATTTGTCAATGGTGTGACTGTGCCATCCATAAAAACATTTCATCTGCAAAACTCGCCAGCTAGACGGACGAACGATCGGCCAAAACGCTCCAGCTACTTTGAGGAACAAAATGGGGCAATAATGACACTAAGAAAACAAGTAAGACACGGAAACTTCCCAGCTGCAAGAACAACAAAGGTTTGTGACAAAATGGAAACGAGGACGCGCGTGCAATGCGAAAACCTGCCAAGAAAACGTGCCAATAAAGGACTGCCAACTACGAGGAAGTGCATAGATGATCAAGAAATACCGAGCCGTCTGCTGATTCTGTTTTTCAGTAGGGTAAACTTCCTCGTACAAGATGAAAAGAATGTAAACGACATGGTTCATCCTAGCCCGTACATTGTCAAACGTATGTAAGCAAAGCGGAGCACCGTAAGCTTTGGTCTCAAGCAGAATCAATCTGTCTCGGTAACAACTCTCATTTCAATCAATTCAGATTAAAAACCAATATAAGGTCACACAATAGATCTAACTTAAACTGAACTGAATTGACCAAACGTATCTTCTTTTCAAAACGGACTAGAAATGTGTTTCTAGATAGATAAAACCAGACAAGATTACCCTTGACCTAATCCATGAAACTGCTGATCATGGAGCCACACTAGCATGACGAGAGCTTGCGATCAACAGATACGCACTCACACGTACCTGTACACACCACTATCCTGGCCTAACTTTAACCTTCATCGTCGTGAGCGAGTACAGGCAACACTACAGGTCACAGATTTACTCAAATCCGTTAACAGGTCGGTTTGATCCTTAGCTATGATACAGCGTTCCAAGCATTTGGCTCGACCCTTGAGCGTCAGGTCAAAACTCAGGCCATCACACCCACTTAGGGGTAACGTCGTGCTCAAGGGTTGTATGTACCTATGTACATCATGCCTCCCACACTTCGGTCACACCAGAGTCACCCTATCACTTCCCATCCACCCCACACCTCCAGGTTCTCCTTATCAGGACGAATAGTGTGCTACGTTTGAGACAGAAACTCGATTAAAATACCTGAAGATTCCAGTCCAAGTTAATTCACGTGTGCTGACGCATAGAAGGAGACAGTAAAGCGATAGAAACATCAGTGTTCATTTTACAGCTATAAGAAAGTCTTCGTTCATGCTCTGGGGCTGGGTTAGGGGGAAGGGCATTGAGCTCTGGGGTGCAGTGGGGGGAGGGATCATGGCTGGCGCTCGTGGTGTACATGTGGTCCCGCTGCCGACCTTGACTGCGTGGCCAACCCTTGGCGCCTGTAACACATGCCGCCCACCCGGGTTCACGAATAAATACATACCAACTGGGGAAATCCTCCCCTTCTTAATAATCGTGTGCTTGTTTTCAAGTTGGGTCGCATGGACAGTCATTCAACTCTAAGAAATGGGAGTACTAGGACTAATACACACCCATATTTACATTTAGAGTACAGAGGCTACAAAGTTTATCAACGAATTTTCCTTGAGTGAGATGAAAAACAGGTCCTAAGAACTCAACCACGTCATGGGATAAATTTGTGCTCCCAGCCATTTGCAGCCCACACCCGGAACAAAGACTGCAACACCTCCTAATGCACTCCTTTTGCTTACCGAGTTTTCAACTATTCCATGATTTTGAGAACTTAACTGAAGCTGGATATAATTTGATAAATGATGCTGCAATACACAGTTTATTATGCAAGTCATAGTATCACTGCAGCCCCCAACAGATCTGGGCTGTGCGGCAGTAAGTAAACAACAAAGCAGACATGTTGACCTTAAACTATTGCCAAGAGAGATTTCTTAGCGACGAGGAACTTCTCTCACTCGTCTTACTAAAACCTAAATAAATAACTCGGCTCAAGAAGGGTAGTTTTTCTGTTTCTTAATAATTTCGAAACTTTTTGTCAATGCATTACCGATAATCAAAAATTTGACTTGTGCAGAGTAAGAGCTTGTACGTCAAAAGTATACTTTAGTGCATTTGTTCTGAAAATGGACCAAAGGATCGATTGGTATTTTTAAGAAAATATTGTTGTTTGGATTAAGTAGTTCGTAAACATGATATATAATTTCCTTTACTAATGAAAATTATTTGTGTATATAGCCATTTTACATGAGAGCGTGAGGAAACGAAATGAGACAACTTCATCTTTTACGCCTCACATATTCTGATGTAAAAATAAATAATTTAGAACAGTCTGCCATATCATCTTTCAAAACTTCCATTTCCCCCGTTAGCATTCAAAAATAGGAAAAAATAATGAAATATTACCAAATATTTCTAAGCTTAGATTTAAAACATTTTGTTTGTGATGTTTTACTTGGCCACTTCAGGTGAAATACTTGAACTGCATGACGTCATGACAGGATCGACCCTAGGTGTGTGTGTGTGTGTGTGTGTGTAAAGGGGTTAGAGGGAATGTCTCTCCAAGGAGAGAGAGAGAGAGAGAGAGAGAGAGAGAGAGAGAGAGAGAAAGAGAGAGAGAGAGAGAACATAATTTAAACAACTGTAAGGTTACTTATGTTCCGGTCTTATACAACATTACATTTTCGTGGAGGTAATTAATTATCTTAAAGCTGATAAAAAAACGATAGCAGCTGACCCTCACTCCTCTTTACATTTATCTCTGATAAGTGGCGGGCAGGGAACTCAAGAGTGGTCCTGGGAAGGAAAAAGTGCAAAAGCCCTTAACTTTTTTATTATGGAATGGAGCCCCGCCTCAAACATTTGCCCCATCTAATGACTCTGATTGGCCATGCATTATGATAAGCAAGATATCAGACTTAGGTTAAAGGGGATTTCTCAAGGTCAGTCACGCAACATGCCTTACTTGGACAGCACGCCTGCCCATGTGGGTCCGAGCACATTAGTCAGGAAAGTACTTTAATATACCTTCCAATAAACGCCAAAGACCAGCTTCATCGAGAATGCTCTCATTGTGATCCCATTCATCAAAATAACCACAAGGGGAATAGTAACTTCTCTTGCCATTAATGTTAATCGCCTCCATGACCACTAAATTTACACCTACCACAAACAATGCAAAACCACAATAGTTTCCCAACAAAACAACTGAACGTAGTTTGAAAACATCAAGACCGTTAACCGGGTTTGATAATTCACGCGCAAAGACTTTTGAGGACCGTACATGAAGTGAAGAACGTGTATGGCTCAAAATTACCTTTAACACTTGAAGAGGGTGTTCAAAATTGTCCGGTAGATGGCATAAACTGACGCTGACGGCCTTAACTGACCCTGGCAGTTGATAGGCCTAGAGCCTACCAAATAACCAAACATCCAAACAACGTAACATAGGCTACAAGTCAAGAAATCGGCAATGGGCCTAGACCACAAACCTTCCTAGGCTTGACCGCCAACTGCCAAAGTCCGTAGAAGTTCAAGGCAAAGGTTGTCCACAGAGAAAGGTCAACAAGAACAATAGCGACATATCGAGGTTGCCGAACGTACAGTAGGTATCATGAGTTATTCCTTTCTGGGCCAATACTGACTGGAGAAAAACGTGAGCCTGTCTTTCCCGAGTGAACTATTTACTGTGGATGGACTCCGTTCCTTGCACTGCCAGTGTTTGTTCCGAAATTTACCATTTGAAGCTCAGCGTCATTAGCTTATGTGCTAATAACGCGAGATATGCAACGGATTCCACTAAATTGCCTTAGACTCTTAGCTTAGTTTGATGTAATGATGATAATAATAATCATAATAATTTCCCCCACATCACGAGGATTTACAAGGTCGTATCCGTTTCCACGAATTATTATATCATCATTTATTATTATACCGACAAGAACCATTCGCCTACGCAGTGGGAGCGTGAATGGTCTTAGAATTATCATGAACATCTTAAGAAAATATTCAAGATTTTGCGGTTGGCAGTTATGACGACGCTGACGGCCATGAGAGTTAATAGGCCTAAGGCCCAACTAACCAACCAACCAACCAATGAAAAGCATCCGATTCTAGTTAGACCTTTCAATCGCACTAACACCATTTTCTTATAATTATGCAAGCCAAAGACTTTCGTATACCAACATCCTTAAAACTAAACGTGATTTAGCGCACACAAAATATATATAAAAAATCGTAAGTCAAGAAAAATTCATGACTCATTATTCTCCGATAGACTACCAGGGATAGTTGAAAAATCATATTAAATCAATTTATGGAAATCATTACCCCATGTTAGATTATTAGAGAGAGTTCACAGGGTGCATGGGCAGCTCATATGACTGCTTTGACACAGCTGTACGAGTCTTGTGAGCTGCATCTGACACGCTAATATATACGACCTGACTCGAATATATATATATATATATATATATATATTCCTAACTGTTGCATTGGGATTCATGCACAGTAAATTGAACAGTCTTGCGTCACACTGTAGAAAACATTAGAAAATTCATCATCTGGTCTACATCATCTACTCGTGTAGTTAGTTACTGTTTATTGAAACCCGTCGTTCACAAGCAATGGGACACCTAGATAATATCTGTAAGAGTGTTATTACGGAAGGCTGTTGCGCTTCAAGTCCAAAACAAACCAAACCCAAACTAATATTTTCTAAACTAATTCTGTTGTATGGTTGATTTGACATGGGCCCATCGACTCCCACAATCATGAAGGGACAAGCGACGTCATTTTACACCAGCTGAGATAACTAGGAAATTTTCTTCAGGTGGAAAAGAAAATTCGAAGACAATACACACTCTTATCGCGTTAATGTTTTATGGTGTTTAGAGCTCAGAACACACCAGTGACAAAGCAGTGATGCTCCTCGGAATGATTTCTTATTTTGTTAATAGAAACCTCTGCCGCATTATTTGGTGCTACAAATAAACCCAAGTTCATTGCGGAGAAAAATTAGTTTTTTCGTTTTTTTCCAAATTTGAAAGCTTTACCCTTAAGACTGCAGACTTGTGGTAAGAAGTAACAATCAACAAGCATATGTCGACATTGATAATAACAAAGCAAAGTTCTGGTCCAGATATTTTACTTAAATAAACGAAAAACACCTAACAAGCATGCGGCGACATACGACATGAGCACCATCTGCACTCGGTTATTGTGGAAATATCTCGCTTCGTCTTCATAAACAGTTCTTTGTGGGCACAAATTACTCATGAAATCACAATTTCAGTTAGCTGTACCTTAAGATGGATGTAAACAGTTGTGACAGGCCTTTTAATTCTTCTTTTTTTTCAGAATTAACATGGCACATTGTTTACTTGTTTTCCATTTTCTTTTTCTTCAGAATTAACATGGCACATTTTTTTTTTTTGCACTGCAGCCACGACTATTCAGCTCATTACTATTACCGTTAAAGACAGTATCTAAGGGCGTGCGGTCTGGGCGTCTTGGCTACGCATCTACTTCGCCTAAGACTAAAATAATCTGTTATTTCGAGAGAGGCTATTTACACTGTACGGGGAGGGACTTCTGCGCTTGTGGTATCCCCTATCTCTTGTGTTGGTGTGTTCGTGATACAACCTTAGGAACCTTTCATTATTGGGCTAATGGAACTTAAAAGCCTGCTCCCTAAATCTGAACCACAGACTAACCTATGAAGTGAGAAGTTCGTAAACTCCTTTGCTTTCATGGATGGTGACTTTACTCGTGGTGTGACCACATGCAGGCGGAGCCCGGTTACAAACACAATTATATATGAATAAATTGATGGAGAGAGAGTACCCACTTACGACAAAACTCTTACTTTGAGATTGGGCTAACGCGCAGCACTTGCATAGAGGAAAGAGAGAATGTGACGTACAAATAAGGATTCGGCCTACAGCTTGGCAACAATAGCGGAGCCACGATCCGTCCCTAAGGCAGGCCCGCTCCCAAACACCTACTGGCAACAACATTGGGCAGGAGCACGGTGGCGCCAGCGACACTTCAATAACAACTTCGTCTCTGACGGAGGAGTACCTGGCGGGTGGTGGCGACCGCCTTAAAACCCCTGGCAAGCCACCAAAGACTTCTTCAGTAAACAAAGGCACTTGTATGGCCCTCTCTCTGTCATATATTACGGCAACTATGGCGCAAATCTAACAATCATCTCTAGCGCCAAACATGAGCTCAAAATTGCCTTCCAGCGTCTTGATAACCGTATAAGAAATAAGCAGTTTTTATATCAAATGCTTTCGACATCCACGAGACGATCAAACTTATGTTCGGGCGACATATGCACTATATCTGCCGGGTCTGGTATTTGATACTTGGCAGTTCAGTCACAATCCTGCACTCACCAAGTCTGTTCACGAAGTATTTCGTCATCTGCTGCATCTGTCAGCAGCAAAACAGCAATAAATATTAGCCAAGGAAGCAATCCAGAGAGAGAGAGAGAGGAGTGTGCCGCAGGTTTACAAAGCAGTTGTCTGTGGCTTTCATGAGGTAACAAGAGACCTTCTGTAAATTTCTAATATCAGGTTGAGAGGATGGACAACAACTGATTAACCGGGATACATTAACTGTGTTTAGAAGAGAAAAAAAGTAGAGTGGAAAGTTGCTAGAGACTGAACCACTTGGTTTGGTTGTTGATGCTGGTGCCTGTATGTCATACCGTCAAGAGCGGCGTAATCCCAGCGACAATATTGATGGATCTCGCCGTTAGTGGCTAACCTGTCATACAATTTCCTGTGTTCAGTTTTGCCCCATCTTTGGTGGGCATCCTCGTTCTCGCTATCCAGACGAACTGTCTGTTGAAGTTCCTGAAGGATTTTGTTTACTTGCGTTGTAAAGAATCGCTGAAGTGCCCTCCCATCCCATCCCCTCCTGCACAACGTTTGCCAGAGTCTGCTGGGGAACCCAGAGAGAGGACGTTGTGTGGTGCGACTGGAGCGCATCAAGTACCCGTCTAAGTTGCAGCTGTTGACCCACCGTGGTCGGCGGCGGGAGTCTTGGGTTCGGGCGCGAAGGCGATGAGTTGGCAGGAGGAGGAATGTCGGCTATTGCTGGAGGAACGAACCGGTGGAGGAGTCGGTTTAGTAAGGAGAAGAGCGTCTGGATAAGCTGATCTCCGGGAATTAGGTACGACAGCAGAAGGCAGGAGGATATCCCTGGCAGGAGATTCTTGCAGATTCTACCAGGTAGGACGGGTGGCCGGAGTATAGCATGATGGCGCCTTGAGAGCAACAATAGCTGAGAGCCATTTGTAATCAGTA
The DNA here is from genome assembly GCA_038088735.1 of Panulirus argus. NCBI lineage: Eukaryota > Metazoa > Arthropoda > Malacostraca > Decapoda > Palinuridae > Panulirus > Panulirus argus. The sequence continues at coordinate 2,169 of JAYMFT010169953.1, read as the reverse complement.
TACGGACACACACATATAATATATGGACGAAAAAGTGATACATGAGCCAATTTACAGAGGATGACCGAAGGCCCTATGTATTCGATACACGGATACAAGTAGAAAGAGACATTACAGGACGAAGTAAACTAAGCATATTACACAGTATTCCAGACACACAGGAGAGTAAACGTTCGAATTTATCATGAGAGTCAGTTGTTTGGGCTTTAAGCCTATGAAGTGCCAGGGTTACTGAGGCCGTCAAAGTAGCGGTATGGCATCCCTCACCGTAAGCAAACTAATCATACCAACAGAACTGCTCTAATGACTCTTGTTTGACGTAATTGTGAAGACCAATTAAACAGGTGTTGGAATAGGTAGAATGTAAGGCGGACTGCATTTTATTGTGGGGATTATGTAAAAATATACTCATTTAAGTGATTTAAACAATAATTTCGACTACTTTAAACATGGCATAAAGCATCGAAACTGGCCTGTAACTACCAACTTCAGTTTTTGTTTGCTTGTTTGTTGGAAAGAGAAACCACTGCTCAACTTGGGGTCATCAGGAATTCTAAATATATTCTATAGTCGGAGACTAGTTATGAATATACTTCATAGACCACATACTTACAGTTAATACATGTCATCTAAGAATTCTTAACACCTCAGCATTCAAAATGTTTCGGTTGGTGTAAGTACGTAAGTTGACACTGACGGCCTGAATGACCCTGGTAGTTGTTGATAGGTCTAAAGCCTGGCAACCATCACTGTACGCTATAGAGTGTGCGTCTGCAACATTGACACCAACCAGCCTTTACAAATCCCCCACAGGGAGGTTGCCCAGCCTTGTAATCTTAAGTCGTATTCGTAGAAGACACCACATATATAGTACTCTTGATCATACGTCTTGGAGGACAGATATCTAATAGAATCACATCGACTTTCGGACCTCCTTAACTTACTCTGAAATTTATCTCTGCCCCTGATTTAAGTCCATCCCTACATTAGGCATACAGGACTCAGTTCTCTGTTTCAGCGGGACTTTTTGTAAATGGCACCAGTGAGTAAATAAGAAGTTGGATTTGAATGTCTCCATCCTGCCTCATCCACATTCCTAACAGCATAAACTGATACGTAAAAACTACATATGAATGAAGCCAGTTGAAACAAGCGTTTTGTATGCGCCTTATCGTATAGTGGGTAAGCTCCTTTTCCTCTTGAGATTAAGATTTTGAAAGTGAAACTGATTTGAAATCTGAGCAATTTTCTTCAGCCCTTCAGATGACATCTTGCAGATCTTGTACTATCCTGTTTTTACCGTAATGCTGTAAAGAACGAATATAACTTTAGTGTTTTTCTTTATCTGTACCCTTTTAACTTTACACGTCAAAGAAATATGCTCACTTAGACTACAACCAAACAAAGCCAATAGGGAAATATGGGCAATCTTCAAAATTCTCTCATTCCACACACTCTCGGGACTGGTAGGTACATTGATATTATGCTTCAAACCTTATAACTGAATAAAGTCTTCAAGACATCACCAAAAGCATTACGTTCCGACTGTTTTGAGAAAATTTGTTATTCAGCTCACCAAACATCACAGTTTCAAATTCCACAAAGCCGATACCATCACCAATGACGATATAACTGATCTAGTTTTTTAGACTGAGTGGTCGGTAAACAAAACCTAAAGTATGGAAAAGGTTGAACAGTGGAAAAATCTATGTTCAATACTGGGCTTCAATTAAAGTGTTTGTGACAACATAGGAATACCACAGAGTGGAGGCCACTATGACGAGGCAAAACACTTAACATGAATTAAGGATAATCACCTGTGGTCTCCAAATAAGCGCCTCGTTGGGTTTCATCACTTTGTTATTTCGTAGCATTCCTACTGTTAGTTTATGTACAGCCTTCGTCATCCTATACCCCCAAAATTTCATGTTATATTGGTTGAGTCGTGGCACACTTATGTTAAACGCACAAGGCATGAAAAACTTAAGATAGAAAACGTTAGTCGCAATGTTTGAGAGAAAATTTATATTTATGGGAGACTATGGTATAATAATGAAAACTCGCTCCAGGGTATTTTCAACTTTTGTGTTACGATGGATGGATATATATATATATATATATATATATATATATATATATATATATATATATATATATATATATATATAT
>JAYMFT010169942.1:0-12252 GCA_038088735.1 Panulirus argus | reverse complement strand
GTTAACCGGGCCACGCAGTTTAACTAGTTCACGGGACGGGGGAGTTAACCGCAAGCACGGGGTTGGGTCGGTTAACTGGGTCACGGGATGCGGGTGGCTGGGTGGGTTGGACATATTGATCAGGTCAGGAGGGTGCGGTGTGACGGGACCGGTGCTGTTAACTGGGTGGGGAGTAAGTTGGCCTGTGCAGGGTCACCTGGTCTGGTATGACTCAGTGGGGTGGATGACCTGGAGGGGAGGGGGCGCGCCCTCTGGTCAGGAGAGTGAAATGATGGGGAGGTTGACCTACCTAGTCAGAGGGTTGACCTAATGGGGGATTAATACGATACAGAGCAGCGTCAAATAATAATAATAATAATAATAATAATAATAATAATAATAACAATAATACAAATAATAATAATAATAATAATAATAATAATAATAATAATACAAGAAAGAGGAGGTCCACAAAGATGTGGGGAGGACGAGGAGAGAAAGATGTGGTGGTGAGACCTCGGATGACACAAGCACCGCGACGAAAACGGGAAACGGACTGACACCATGCAAAAGACGAAAACAAAGCGGCGGTTGTGTCACGTGACAACCCTGGCAGGGACGGACCCTCACCCAACAGTAAATCAGGATATTCCTTTAAACATTCACGGAAGTTAATGTCCACTTGTGATTTCCTTCTGTTCCACCAAACGTCCAGATCCTGTAACAATTTTTATCTGCTGTACCAACGTGAGCAGCGATCGCTAACGAGAGCGGAGACAGCGGCCAACAAGAGCGGCGACCCCCAACAATAGCGGCGACAGTCGCCAACAACAAACCGGTGCTGGAGATACCCACCCACCCTCACTAGCGTTCATCACCGGGGGAAACACAGTCGCGGATCGATATGCAGCAGATCATGGCCGGCTTACGATGGGTACGGCAGGTATGGGAGGTTACGAGGGAGAATGGCGGGTTATGACATGTTACGGAGAGAGAACGGTAGCCTATTTAGCCAGCTTATGGGAGGCTGCGAATTCACTGCAGGTAATAGGAAGGTGCGCATATTAGGACAAGCAACGACAGTACTGCAGATTATAAAAGAGTACGGCAGATTATGACAGGTTATGTGAGAGTGTGGCAAAATATGGCAGGGCACGAGATTATTGTAGATTATGGGAAGGGTACGGCAGATTATGGAGAGGCACGGCAGGTTATGGGAAAGTTCGACAAATTGTGGCAGATTAAGAGGAGGATACAGCAGGTTATGGCAGATTATGGGACGCGGAGCCAAACGGAAGGCTTCTGAATTAGTAGTTCATATCCGGTGGTGTTTAGCGAGGGACAGTTATTGGGGCTAAATTGGATTTTTAATTACCCTAAAACATACACACACACACAGCTTTAAAGTTTCCAAATGAGTCTGATCTCGACAGGGATCAGTTATTCGAAAGATGTAAAGACAGGACAACCTGAAGCCATAAGAAATTAAGCAAGAAACGTACAGGAAAATATGTAAAAAAGTGCTTTTATAGTAACAGAGAAGTGGACAGATGGAATAAGCCAAGTGATGAAACTAAAAAATTCTGAAAACTGAACAAAGAGGTTATCATACGTGACAAAGAAAGAGAAAAACAGACACAGATTTACATACATAAACACGTGTTACACACAAGCGCGCTAACACACTGGACACACAAAACTATTGATTGGCTTGCCTGATAAAATTCCCTTAGTATCGTTAATTTACTTGCAACAAGCAATTATTTATAAATATATGTTAGATGATATGGGAATGGTAATGCTAAAAAGTTTGCAGACAAGAATTGGAAAGATACAGTTATCGAGACTATTCATTCCAACATAACTTATAATATCTATCGAGACATCATCCCCACATACATTGTACTAATCAAGGAAAACTGATGACATGCAATGTTACAATGAGTGATCACTAATGCCTTAGTTAAGCCACACCATAGTCCATACATTTCGGCATTTCCATCCTCACATCATATTATATTCATCGATTTTTTCTTTACTGTTTATTGCTGAAATTTTCGGACAAGTATACATTATGTATGACTTCACTGTTTCTGTTTTCATACATGTATACATTATCTATGAACACTCATGTCCGATAAAAGGAAAAGAATATACAAATTAAGAGGCTTCCCCGGTTAATGTCTGACCGCCACCGCTCACTTTCAACCGGCTCCCAGCTCCTGTCTTCCCCGCCTGAGCGCCACCACGTTATATGGATTTTCACATATATATATGAGGAAGTCATGGCTATAGTCACATCTTCATACAAATTGCTGATATGTGTGTCAACCATCTTCAAAGAGCGCAGACTCGTCTTGAAATATTGCTAGGGAAATTAGTAAAAAAAAAAAAAAGAGGAAAGTCTCGTAGTTTGTCAATGTGTAAGTTGGGTAGTCTGGGAAAGTTTCCCGCCATGATTTTGGATCACTGGACGCCCGCACGATGGGGCTAGAGGAAGTAATCCTATACCTCTTTAAATTTAACATGAAAAAAGCACATTCAGTTACAGTTACTATATTTTAACTAAATAATTTTCGTAATTTTATCAAAATCATAAATCCATGTTTGCATTTGAGCACAACATAATCTGTAGTGACCCAAGGTCACCTTAATGACGTTGCCATTGACTGGGTGACAGCCTGTCACCTCACCCGACATAATAATCCTCGGAAGAATGTGTTTGGCGGCCCATCAGACACATGCGCACCTACAGTATTTATCCCTGACACCCACACTCGTCGTCGGCACTTACGGACCTAACCTCAAGTCCACCAACATGGAGAAAGTTAAGAAGCCTGCGACATTCGCAGACCTGAACTCACCGTCTCTTACATACCCGGGTGTCACCACAGCAAACCAGTCAGAGAGTTGACTCACCACTAGACAACAAGTGTACCAATCCAGTACCGGAAGTCTTGGCGATGTGACCCCAGACTCCAGCCGCCCATAGGGCGTCTCCGTCAGTAGATGTCCCAACATGACTCCTGACGTTTCCTCTTCCTGTTAGGTTTCACTGTGGTGCCTCATTTCCGACGACCACCTTCGGCAGCAGCTGTAACAACTAGGGACCTACGGCCACGCCCGCGGCACTCCTGCAACACTAGCGCCTCTTCAGGAGCCTCCTGCAACCCAAGCACTTTTCGGCAGCCGCCGCATACTCCAGAAGCCGCGATACGGGCCACACCCACCTCCTCCTACAGGAGCTCCACGTTGACTCGGCAGCCACGCACTTCTCCCATGTGCTTCTGCTTCATCTGACGCCTACCAAGCATTGTCCCATATCACTCGACCTCCCTCATTTTACCTCTTCTTCACCATAATCCTGCACCTCCAGTAGCCCACTGCCCTTTGTTACCTCACCTTGTATATCTTATCCAATAAAGTATTGCTGTTTTTGTTGTTTAACGTGTTTCCGTGCCCTTCTCTCAGTCATACCTTTCCAATAACCCAACCAGAATACCCGCAAACATTCTTTCAGCTTGTCGACTTGCACTCTTAAAAGCTGGTCCCCTACATGCACGTTTTACTCTCCTTTAGAAATATTCCTGTTGGCCTCCACGGCAGTAGCTCAAATATTTCTGTGGGCGCCCACTGCTGTGGCTCAAAATTTTCTCTCTGCCAACAATTCTGCGTTTTATCTATACTGCGCCCATGGAATGTCTTGTCCATCCCTATACATCACCATTCAGCCGACCGACTCTGGTGAAATACGTTCTCGTACATCACCAGTGTTCAACAGGTCAACATTATACACCGTAATCGCTCTTGCCAGCAATCACAATTTCCCCCGACCCACACGCCCATGAAAAGGCCAAATCCTTATCTATTACCCTCCACCCCTCCCCCACTCCCCCGGCTGTTTCCAGGGATCATGACTATTACTCAACATGCTAATAAGGTAATTTAGGTGTGTCTGATCCAGGCAAATCTATGGAATGATCAAAATGTATTCGCTCAACTCTACACTATAAATTATCTCAAGATCACATAACCCTCCAACAGCCAGAGCTCGAACCCGGGACCTTATGTGTCGTACGCGGGAGCGCTACCTCTTGTGGCGATCATAGCCGAGCGGTAGCACTCCCGCCTACCACGCATAAGGTCTCGGGTTCGAGCTCTGGCTGTTGGAGGGTTATGTGATATATATATATATATATATATATATATATATATATATATATATATATTCCTTAAGTATGACGGTGCAACCTTAAAGCATGGCAGTTCGGCCAACGAGAACGTAAGACTACATGAACTTTGACCTGACCCATCAGCATGTGATCAAAGGGTCGTACGCAAGAGTTATACCATTATGCTCAAGAATTTAAATAAGTTAACAATATGACTGAAAAATATGGAGCTACTCTCTTGAGTTAGTCTACCAGCTAGGATGGTGACCAGCCATGCATCTTGACTGACAAACATACACTGCTTTTCAACTGCTTTCCACCGCTTTTGAGGCCAACTGAAAACTCCTGGCGTATCTCACACTCTTGCCGAAATAATTCTGATCTTCACAAACCAGTTCAACCAAGAAGTCGACTGGAGGATCTGCATGTTATCTTTGCAGATAATTTCGTACTCCTTAAAAGAGAAAAATAAGATACACAATCACACCGACAGTACAAACTTAAGTGCACACATTAAACTCGGTAACTCGCAAGTGATTCTGAAAAGGAAAAGCTGCTGTCTGATAACCCAAACTTTCCCTCCATTCTTGGGAGCACGCCTTGGTACGGCCCATCCCAAACAACCCCAACGCTCTCACTTCTGTTGTCCCCAAAGTCTTCCAAACTCTCCTTAATCTCCCAGTTTCTTAAACACATCGAATTTCCATTACCTTCTTACAGATCAGCGATACGGCTCTCACGGTGCAAGGTCTTTTGGTGGTCTTTTATCTCGCATGAGAACCCCCTCCTGTGGTCCTCCTCTCTCTTAGTGATTTTGGCGAGTCTTTTCTCGGTGCCCTCGACATCTCTAAATCATCCGACTGGGTGTGGCACAAGGCTTTGCTTATCAAGCTTCCTTCCTTTGGCTCTTCTACGTCTTTCTCTTCTCCAGCGCATGGTCTTATTGTGGTGGCCATTGATAAAGTGACGTCTTCCACTTACTTTATCAACAGTGTGGCCTATCGCTTACCCCATTTCGTCTCCCCGTAAAAGGTCTTCCCACAACAGTAACTCCAAACCTACCTACCCATAGGCTACCGACTCCATCTCCATATTTCAATTCACTTTCCCTCCCATCCTCACTCATATTTTTTTCCCCAAACATATTTCCTCTCATATTTCGGACCTGTATAACATCAAGGAATTGGGAAACAATAACCCGGAAAAATTCATCTGCGTCAAAATGCAGTTTGCAATATTTTTCTTGTGCTTTTTAAAATCTCATTCCGTTTTCCCCTCTGTTCAGCTTCAAAACACCACAATTCGGTCTACATGACTATAGAGGCACTGGTCATAACCATATCCTCCACTCTATATCCCGGAAATGCCCTATAGTGAACGCTGGAAAAACTTCTCTAAAGCAAGGGTTGTTGTACAGGTGACGTGATTCTCTTTTTAAAGCATCTATCTCGCATCTACAAGGGGGTCTCATTCGCCCCACTATGAGGGTACTGCTCACATATCTAGGCTGGTTCTTCTTCCACCTCCCTGCTGGCCAGAATGGTATCAAGAGCCTTATACCATATTACCTCTCTCCCCCTATCATCTCTCTTCAACCATCCCTTTCCATCTGTTCCACAGGTATGACTTCATCCTCTACTTTTGTGATCTGTCTGGTATTTGTTTCCTAGGCCCATTATGATTGGACTCGAGGGACGTGTTTGGTAGCTGCTTCTTAGAGCTTTTGTGTGGAGAGCAGTCAGACCAGGATGAACCACTGCAATACTTCCTCTGTTCGTACAGCGAAGCTGTGGAACTCCCATCTATCTTCTGTCTTCCCATAACCTCTGGAACCATCTCCAAGAGTCGTGTCTACAAACACTACCGGGACCCAAAACTAATTCTTCCAGCATTCTCGTGCGTTACTGACTTACCCTCCACCGAGATGGTCATGATTATTGCAAGTTAATGCCCTTGCCACATGGGCTACTACGTACGTAAATAAAGAAAGAAATCTACGAAACCCCGTCGAGAACACCAGTTCACTACACCACACTGAACAAACGGACTATCACTCAGTCGAGCTCATCAATCAGTTTTCCATCCAACGGTAGAAATGGAAATCTATTTCTTATCAAATAAACCAATAAATCATCTAAGGATTCCGGAAGACAGACTGCAACACAGACACAGACATAAACATACACCCGCACAAATACAGACATACACATACACCCACCCACACACACACACACACCGAGCCGGCCGGAGAAGATCCATCAGCAACTTGTGACTGCTGACACGAGTCATCATATAGTTAAGGTGTCAGCGGCGTGTCATTACACCTTAACTGACGCTCAACAATAGCCATCATCCAGAAGTTCCTCCTCGGCGGCGTCGGGGCAGAGGCGCACAGAGCCCGACACACACACACACACACATCAGCAACAGAGTTGTGGGCACAAGAAAGGAGATATACCAAGAAAATTAAAGGAGTTTTACGACCAGAAGAAAGGGATAAGAGGCAGAATTTCGCATACACATGGCTCCCTCCCTCAACGTCTGCGCAGACAGCAAAACCTGTAGTTATGATGGTATGATCTTTGACCAGACCCTTGAGAGTCGGGTCAAAGTCTAGGTCATCATACCCCTGAGTTCCGACATAGTGGTGCTGAAGGATCGTGCGCCAGGGCTGTACCATCCGAAGGTACATAAAAGGTGTGAAAGGAAAGGGAGGGAATCCCGTGGTGTAGCGCCCAGCGTTCCTGGCCGTGACGCATTCACGGACCGCCCAGGGTCGAGCGCATTGGGTCGAATTCAGGTTGCGGCAGTCGGTCCACAGTCAATCCAAACCCTAAGGGGTTTGGTCCATAAAATGGGTACCTGGCACAGGCTAGGCAGGGGAGAAAGAATTCTACCTCCGTATTCCCAGCGTGTCGTAAAAGAAGGAACAGAGAAGAGGGATAAGTGAGGATCTTCCCTCTAAAGCTCAGTCCTCAGTTCTTATCGCTACTTCGCTAACGTGGGAAATAGCAAATATATATATATATATATATATATATATATATATATATATATATATATATATATATCCCCCCACAGTATTGGAGCCGTGCATGCGGCCGTCATGGTAGTGCGTGGTGTACTGGCGGGATGGCCGAGTTGGGGTCATTATATAAGCAGAGCAGCAGCGCCGCTGAATCATTACAGCTGCATCGCCTCGCTCTCTCTCCCCGCCGCCGTCCTCCTGAAGGTGCTGCTGCTGCTGCTGCTGCAGAAGAACACCCCTTACCTTTCCTCCCCTTTAATATTAAGCTACCTGATGGCAGGGTGAGGAAGGTAGGGGAACTCATCGTAGGGAGGAGGAGGTCAGGTCAGGTCAGGCTGACCGTATAAAGGATTAAGCAGACCAGACGTCCTGGGTCGTCTGGATGGTCAGTCTTGAGCCTAGAGGCAGGGAGCGGAGGATGTATATGGAGGTGGCGTGGAACACCAGGAAAACCAGCACCAACTTCTGTCCCTGGTGTTGGAAGGTGGTGTGTTGACAACGATGTGCTGAGTATTAATGTTGGTAGTTTTGTTGGAAGCAATGATGGGGCTGGTTCGGGAGGCAGGGAGATGAATCAAGTAACTAATCATCACGTCCGTCAACACAGCCACTGAAGAAGGGTAGCTTCCGCCAGTCCAGAATATTTAGGGAAACGAAAAATGCGTAATGCGTAAAAAACTAAATATAAAGTGAGTTAAGTTCGTAATATCGTCATATTCATAACAGTCTGACTTGTTCAGTTTACAGTTGGATGCACTCTCAAATGAACCTTCAAACTAAATCTACATGTGTTGTAAATTGTATTTTAAAACGGACACCGAAGCTACGCTTCATTAGAATTTCAAATTTTAACTGGACTCCTGAATTTAAAAAGTCATTTAAAGCTTAAAGCGAACCTTAGAGTGAGGCGAATTGTTGAACGACTCGACCACACTGACACTGTGGCAAAATGACATACGTTTAGCTGGACTCGTGCGGACACACACACACACACACACACAACTCTCTGTAGTCGGGAATCAGAGTCGAAATTTACATCCATCTGCATCATGTGATGGTTGCGTAAACACCTTGTGTCTCTTTAACCCACTGAACACAAAAGTAGGACCCTCGAGCACGGCGGCACTGTCCTTTAGCATGACTGGAAGATGGCCCGACCCTCGTCAAAGGTCGTGTCATTCTACATAGAGGTGTCATTCTACATAGAGGTCGTAGCGTTGTGCCAAGGTTTCTTTCTGATAAAGGATTCAGGAATATACAAAAATGAAAGGCTAAAAGTAAACAGACTGATATACATAAAGAGGGCAGAAAATAAATACGCCAACATTCGCAATCTAATGTGGACTATCTCCCTCTGCACTATCACACACACCGTCAACTTCGCTACTGAGAGAGAGAGAGAGAGAGAGAGAGAGAGAGAGAGAGAGAGAGAGAGTGTGTGTGTGTGTGTGTGTGTGTGTGTTAACTGATCTTCACTACACCCTCGACAACACTCCTACCTCCTGTTTCTACCAGAAATTAGGTTAAGACCAGAGATAACCTGGTCATGAACCATCAGGTCTCCTGTTATCCATCCCTCACCACCATGTTCACCAACGAGCAAGACACTACCAAACGCCACCTACATCCACTGACCCTTGACAGACGATATCTTTACTACTACGCTCTCGACACCACTGGTCTTTGACCTGACCCTTCAAAGACCAGGATTAAGGCGATGACTGTCGAAAAAAACGTAAGAATATGATAATAAGAAATAATAATAAAAATAATGTTTTCTGTCCTACAGAGCAACATACTTGTGATAAGAAGAAAAATGAATATAATTTCTGTCAGAGGATATTGATCCAAGAAGCTTAAGACCAACAACCTCATCAGTCCATGGTTGTGATAACCACACACTCCCTGACACAACCTCAGGCAGGACTTGCTCCCATACAACCCATGTGATGGTTATCAACACCCACTGCCAGACCCTCCGACAAGCAACACAGATCCTACCTCCACTAGTTCTCCATGGCCACCACGTCCGCTCCCGTGTCCCTTAAATACGAGAGTCACCAACACCAGCGATACAAGTTCCAGGTCCAGCGGCCTGGAATTGTTGCCCCACAAGTCCAGCGGCTCCTGCCGGCTCCCGCGCATCGCCCTCCGGAACGTTCCAGCTGAAACCGGATCGTCTGGCGATGGTCCCCACCACCACCTGTGGACGCCCCATCCATCCCAACACACACGGTCTCTCCCACAGGGTCAACCCCCTATATGAACCCCCACCACCTGTGGACATCACCCCACACAGTCTCCTCCAACAATCGAGTCTCCCACAGGCACCATCACGTACTGTGCTCACCCACGCAGTCTCTCTCTCCCACACAGCACCACCTCTCACTGTCCCTCCCCTTTACCTTCCGTACTGTGACGTCACAACCACTCAAAACTCGCTCAAATACACTCTAAAAAATCTTTCTCGATGCCCACGCTAGGAGTCCACTCCAGCGCTCCAACTTTTCCTCTGTCAGCCACTCACATCATTCTGCCCCCCCCCCCTTCCCTACTCTCTTTGATCCCTTCATATCTGAGTCAGTCAACTCTCTCTCTCTCAGTTCTGCATCCCACTCCTTTGAAAAATGAAAAATCAATCTCAAATTGCTTTCACTCTGACAGTCACTCCAATGCTACACAGACGCACACACGCTAGCAGAGGTAAGAGTGTGTGTGTATGTGTGTGTGTGTGTGTGTGTGTGTGTGTGTGTGTTAATCTTGACTCCTTTTAGTTTGACACTTTTTTTCTCTTTTAGTCTTTTCACCTTTTCCTTACGCTTCTTAAAACTTCAGTATCATGGCCAACCACCGGCAGTACTCATCCTCGCTGACAATATCATCGAAATATTTATACTCTTTCAACTCGTCCATCCTCCGGCCCCCTAACCAACCAAATCTCACACATCCACAATTCTTCCGCGGACACACAAAAGCTCTTCACATATTTTCATTAAAGTATTAATACGTGTTTCGTAACCACTTCCGTAAAAATGGCCTCACAAATCCTTGACACGGCCAATTTGGGAATCATCACGGCATCAGCTGCATACAGCATCCAGCTAGTCATAATCCCCTCCAACACTCTTAACACTTCAGCTCCCACCACTCGAGATTCAGTCTCGGGCAGTCCCACAGCCAGGTTCCAGGACATACAGCTACGGTAACGAAGGGAATCCTCGTCTTACTCTAAGAGTAACTTTAGGCCAGTCACCCCAGTACATGTTATACTCTGCCAGATTACTCCTGAAAAAAAGATTCCCTCCCTCGCTATGAAACTGCATCACGTTTCTTCAGTCCTTCCTTATTAACCTTACGACAATGATTTATCTGTCTAAGACCATTACATACCTAGTGCCTCTTATTCAATTTATCGTCAGTAACATTCTCGAGGTCAATATCTGATCTACACAGTCCTCCTCCTCCAACTACGAACCTCTCTTGCTTCATCACCTGAGACCTTGCTCCTCGCAGTCTTTGCCTTGTCGTCTTAACAGACTACCACTAGATCCTCTGATCCTAACCTAACGCCCAGGCTCTCGCATTTAATTCACAGCTGAAACAGCAACACCACCTGAGGATCTCCCTCGTCCCCTGATCCACTCATGTTTCAGCGTCAGTCTCGTCTTCCTTATCTCATGAAATGTGCTTTCCCCACTCCAGCCTGGCACCCACATCGAACGCCTCACCTCCCTCCGTTCTCACTACCGGTATTCCCTGTCATCCGAACCTCTCGCATTGACCCGTTAATACGTTTCCTCCGGCTCTCACTCACTCCACTTCCTCCTGATACTCTTCCTGACACCCCTCGCTTCTCTAGCTTGATTCCTGAACCTTATTTCTGATTCCACTTCTGACTTAGCTATTTACATGTGTCTGATTCCTCAGAGTCCCTCTCTCCCCGTCCTCTCTACATCAGTCTTGCCTCTTACTGATTCTGCGTGTCTCTTCCCTCACTGGCTCCCTCTCCACACCTTTGAAACATTAAACACAGGACACTCCTGGGTTTTCCTTCATAAGATTCTTTCCATATTTTTTCTCACCCTATTTTTCTTCAATTCCTTTTCATTCCTTTCTAGTAGGACTCATTTACAGTATCTCAACTGCTTGATACGATATATCTCTGAACTAATCCTGTTCATTTTACGTCAGCCAAGCCAAGTGTCCACTGCCACCCATTTTCTACAACATTTCTACGGCTTTCTAAGAATATACGGATTCCAAAATTCTTGGACTCGATTATGCTAATCTTCAAACACCATGTCTTACTACCATTCTTGCTGTAGACTTGTCGAATTCGACTGAAAGAAGCTCCCTTATCACACATGTTACCCCAATACTGGGGCCAGCTGGACATTCAACACATGTGAGACTGTACCTCGCGTCCTTCCAAAGCCACACCGCCAGAGGTGCATCACCGACTCGACTCGTCTACCACACGCAGCTGGTCCCCTGGGTCATCGCCCATGACCGTGTTAACACCATCATCCCCATGACCCATTAACCTAACCCAGGCCCCCTGATGCAGTTACGTCACCCTAAAACCATAACCCAGTTAACTCCACCGGTTTCGCGTTCCAAGTTAACTGTTAGGGGTCGCACCTCAGTGACCCAGTTAACACTTTCACAGGCTGTGTCCTCCTGACCTACTTATCATTCGTAGCCCCGCGGTCGGTTAACTAATGCAGCAGATCCATACAGCTCCGTGACCCGGTTTAAGCCATCTACCTCCTGACCTAGTTAACCACACTAACCTCCTGACCCACTTAACTCACCCACTCCCACGGCTCAGTTAAAAACCACTTCTGTCCCATGACCCTGTTAACTCACCAGTCCCGTGTCCCAGTTAACCCTCCCAGTCCCGCCACCCAGTTAACAGCACCGGTCCCGTCACACCGCCACCCTCCTGACCTGATCAATATGTCCAACCCACCCAGCCACCCGCATCCCGTGACCTAGTTAACCGACCCAACCCCGTGCTTGCGGTTAACTCCCCCGTCCCGTGAACTAGTTAAACTGCGTGGCCCGGTTAAC
>JAYMFT010169931.1:0-12252 GCA_038088735.1 Panulirus argus | reverse complement strand
TATATATATATATATATTACTAAATCCCTTTCTGATTCATATGGTGGTGGATCAGGAATAAGGAGTCTCTGAGGATCACTCACTTACGTAGATTTTCAGATTACTTGAAAGATTTGATTATCTTAAGTTTGCATCACTGATAAGTTGATTCAGCAAGTGTGGACCTAACTACGTAATACTGAGTCAGGACATGAAGCGACATTGCTTGTCCAGTGTTAACGACCTGCCTTACACACAGTGAGAAGTGTCCGAATACGATTTCATATCTGAAACGAGATCACTGTAATCCTTCACACTGGTCATTAGAATGAAATATCGCAACTTTAGATGATGATAACTTAGAATGACAGAACGTGCTTACATAGATGGGTGTATCATAGGTAAATCCTCACAGATGACGAAAAACTGGACTGGTGTCGGTCGTGACCAAGATGCTTCGACAAAGTGTCACTTGTCTGTCACTCTGAGTAATGAAACGTCAGTGAGAGGGATGGGAAATACCCGGCTTATGTCGGCTCTACAGAGTGAAGTGGGAAGTATGTATAATCCAGGACAGTGTTACATTTTGCCCGATCATGAGTTTGATGGATAACAACGTCATTATAACCAGGAAAACTCGCATTGCTTCTTTTTTTTTTTCCTCTGTGCTTCAAAGGAGAAAGTTTGATTTTTCTGTGAGAGGAATTATTTTCCATAGAGTTTTCTGTATCTCTCTCTCTCTCTCTCTCTCTCTCTCTCTCTCTCTCTCTCTCTCTCTACATTGGTTTAGTATTCTTTAGATAATCTTTTGTTATCTACCCTTTTCTTCTCTTCCTCTTTTCCCCTGCCTTACATTGCGATTTATCCAAATCGTGCCTTTCGTGTGTATGCGCTTTCCGCTTTTCGCTTTCGTAATTCCTTCCAGCAACTTCGTAAGCTTCCACTGGTTTTAAAAGCTCGGATCGTTATACAGTCCAGTCCTTATAGAAACGATAGGCAATAAATATTTTTCTTCCAGAGTTAGGATCCACTAACAGCTCTTAAGGCCCTGACTCCTTTCTAACTATGAGGTTCTTTCTGGAGCATCAAATCCCTCTTCTCCAACTAGGAACCACTACCAGCATGTAGGATCATATCCTTCACCGTTCACGAGTCTCTAACAGAATCCAGGACCAAATACCCTAAGTTCACGAACCAATATCAGCAGCCTCCAAGGTCAAAGTCTTCACGCTCGAAATCCACTTGAGAGTGTACAGGTACATGAATCAGTGAATGCACCCGAGACGGTATCTTACTGCTTCATGACATCATTATTTGCATTCGCAGCCATAAGCTAAAGCCTCACCACTTAATATGTCTGGGGCGAAAACTCTTTATTTTCATGAGTCCCGAGAGCATCCAGGTCGATAGCTTTCACATTCATGAAGAAGCTGTAGCATCCGAGCCAAGATACTCTAGATCCATGAATCAGTAAAATTTTACATTCAGGGTCGTATCTTTGAAGTTCGAATGATTCATTGCCAACATTCAAAGCAATACCTTTATAGGTCATGAATATGAATCAGTATCCAGGACTGTAGACTTAAAAATTCATAAATCAGTGGCAGTGTACACTCAGGTCAACGGAGTGCATGTTCCAGGAAAGGACATTCAGAGCAAATCTTGCCATTCAAACTTACACTCCAACCAACTTGTTTCTCACCAAAGGTAAACTTAATGAATCTAATTTCATTCTCATTTATCATGATTTTCTCCTTTCACGCATCTTCCTAACATAACCATTACCTGCAGTTTCTCACTCAGATCTATCACCAGAGCCGTGTCATCAGCAAACAGCAGCTAACTTAGTTCTTAGGGGGCCCTTAAATCACATCCGCAACAAATTGCAGGCTCATCCTCGTCTCCAAGATCCTCGCATATTCACTTCTTTCACCACCTCATACATGAACATGTTAAACAGCCATGGGGAAAACACAGACCCTTGCCGCAGATCCTAACTTCACCTGGAGCCACTCATCCTCCTCTCATCCTATTCGCAAATATCACTCAAAAACAGAAGCTCCTCACTACCTCCTAGCAGCCTCACCTCTGCACCATATATTTCAGTACCTTCCACAAAGTAACTTTGTCAACCCTGTCATATGCTTTCTCAAGGTACATAAATGCCGTAAACGTCCTGTTATTTCTATTTTATGACACCTTACATTTCAGTCTCATATATGTGACCAAGAAAAAGAATTAAGCAAATAATGGAAAGTGAGGATTAGAAACGAAAAACTGAGGCTTCGAGGGAATATAGGCGAAAGCACTATGGATAGTAATGACGCAGTACAAAGTAGGTTTAGAGTGATTCAGTTTCATCTTTAACAGAGTAATGACATGGTAGGATGAAGCAAGAATTAAGAGAATTGATGAAAAACATACAGAAACTTCCAAGAAGCAGCTGTAAGAGAAAAAATAAGGCAAAGGATGGAGTATGTGAGATCTTCAATGTAAAGGATAAAAAGCTACCACATGGACAGTGGTGGAAGAGAGTCCTGAAAGAAGCTTAAAGTCCTGAAGTCCCAGTTCACGCCTGGTCGAAGCTGTACCGAGCCCTCTGCCTCCACCTTTCGAGACAGATGGTTCTAAACAGCTCTGTTCAGGCATGTCCCAAGATTTTTCTCTGGAGCTGTTCTTATTAACAAAAGAACAAATGAGGATATCGTTAAGGGAATGAAAAATTTCAAGAAAGTGCCAGGCTGTTTTGGAAGCTGGTAAACAGGTGGAAATTGATGTTTGTTTGAGAAGCGAAGATGCGTTGACCAAGGACGGAAGATTTCTTCTGGATTTTTTTCCTTTTTCAAATAGAACCAATGGAAATGATAAAACATGTGTAAGCAATGGTTTTATGAAACTGGAGTATCGGAGCATGAAGAGGTCTTTGTAGAATTAGGATCGCATGGCAGATAATTGGACTGAAAGCTATTTTTACCTTTCATTAAGTTAAGGAAGGTTGATTGTTGGAATTACCGAGAAATTAGTTTTATTTTCAAAGTGAGTACGTCACGTGGAGGGATTGTGAATTATTAAGCTAAAAGATAAATGGACATGTCGAGGAGAACTGGTAGGGAAAAACTTTATTCAGACGATATTTTTGCACCTAATTCAGCAATGGGAGGAAAAGAATTTAAAAAAATTTCATCCTTAATCATGCGTCTAAATGTAGGAGGTGGAGGACAAATTATTACCATAGCTGTTAACGTCCCTGTGAGTGAGTGGTATGAAATGAGTATGGGACTGCGTTCTGGATGTGCAGTGCGACCATTGTCGTTTGATGCTTTTAGGATGTGATGAAATTAGAGCGAGACGGGTAAGAGCAGGATATAGGTAAGTCATGGTAAGGTACCACTTTCAGCTAAGAAGAATCAGATATCAAGGCGTCGGAGCATTTCAGAGAGAGTGATCGCTAAAGGCTGAAGTGAGAAAGCTGATAAGGAGTAATATCATACGGGAAATCAGAGATGGCCCCACTGATTTAGTGCTTAGGAAAAAAGTAAAGTGAAACTTTGAGCAATAATCAAGCACGGTCTGATCTTTCATAAACGTGCCTTTTGTAAGTACATACTGGGAATAAATGAAGCGAAAACAGGTGGTTGATCTTTATAGTACATTAGGAATTAGGAGAATGTATAAATTAGGAAATAAATATGCAAATACATGATGGGAAAAGATATTATTAGAAAAGAACTTGAGGAAAACACTACGAACACCACACGGCAAGGTATATCGTATGAAAGATGAGAGATTAGTAGAGATGTATGATATGGTATCAATCGGTACGAGAAGAAAAGCTGCACTCGGGAATAGATTTGCAGATGTAGTGAGTGATGACATTAAGGCTTTGAGTGGTTTAGGGGAGAATGATATGGATACTGTGCAGTGTAGGCGCTCTTTGTGTGCATGCATGTGTGTGTCTGTCTGCGTCTGTCTGTCTGCCTGTCTTTCTCTGATTGTCTGTACATCTGTAAGGGTGGAAGCTTGTTTTGAGACGCTCGTTTCACGTCACCTCACGTATGTATACATAAACTGAAAAGTTGACCATTATTATGGGTGACTACTTACTTCACCTTAATGAATATGATGTCATTAAAAAATAGACTATC
The DNA here is from genome assembly GCA_038088735.1 of Panulirus argus. Classification (NCBI taxonomy): domain Eukaryota; kingdom Metazoa; phylum Arthropoda; class Malacostraca; order Decapoda; family Palinuridae; genus Panulirus; species Panulirus argus. The sequence goes on along the minus strand of JAYMFT010169931.1, from coordinate 8,128 downwards.
ATCTTCGTGCTTAACTCACCTCAGTCGGAAAGGAGATAAAGAACATATAGACTATAAATGAACATAACCCAATATGATGTAATACAGATAGCCGGACAAACTTTATGGTTGAAACTCTGACATCTAGGATGTCAAATGAAATCTTTGAAATCTATTATCGCCTGATTACGCCATAAATTATCTTTATTACTGCCGGCCATGAGAATTATTCCATCTGATAGAAGATCGTAGATATTATGGCCTTTCCTTGGCAGCCAGACTACGCATTTTTTTCATACCATAGATTTTACGAGATATTTCAGTGTGCCTCTTACGTCTCCAAAAATTCTGGAATCTATACATACACTTATAACAGAAGTAGAAATATTTGACACATATCAAGAACGCGTAACAAATAATCCATGATGGAAAATTGTTTCCCTTTACGAACATGTATTCTTTTTTTCAAAAAATAGCTTAAAACAATATAGTTACATTAGATTCCATGATGTAGGGATTAGTGTCAAAATGGATTACAGGACAGTCGGCTCACAACCAACCTAGATATGCATACGTATGCGAGTGGAAAGAGAGGAAGGTGAGCTGTTACAAGTGAAGATGACTCATCGTCAAGGGTGTGTGATGGTACTATGTTTAATCAGTTTATCGATGAAGTGGTGAGAAAGGTTTTGGGGAGAGGGAGGGGCAGGTCTGCAGTTTCTTTTTGAGCGGTTGGGAAAAGATGTCTGTGGGATGAGTCTGTCGCTGTTTGCACATAACATGCATCTGGTGACAGACACCGAATGAGAAATTGCTGAAGGTGGTGTTTGATTTTGATGGGATGAAAGGAGCCGATGTGAATCAAAATAAGGTAACGAGGTTCAATAGGGAGGAGAGACGATTCAAATGTGAGTGAGTTTGAACTGAGGGAAACTGAGGAAATAAAGTATTGAGCAACTTAAAACGTGAACATGAATGACAGTTGGGTAATAAGTATTCTCGTCCTGCACACCGTTCACACTGGCATGTGTATGCACGTACCGTTTCTTGACAACGTATTCCGAAGATTGGAAAACTTTCCCCTTTCTCATTTGCGTCAATGATGCCATGCTTTCTGATAACACCCTCAATCGCCATATCACCCAGGTCTCCCAGCTCCGATTCGAGTTTCTGAATGTAAACTGCTAAAGCACTCACTCAGCTCCTAAAATTTATTTGATATGTTCTTAAATTCTCACAACTTCCTCTTGCATGAATCTTAAGAATCGCCCACCTCCCGCTGTCTACTTACGTATATTCTGACCGACAATAAAAACAATCACTTATAATTTCAATACAAATTCACAATTCATTCTTCACATGACACGCAAGTCCTTCTTTCCCACTTGCTCGCTCGCTAACCCTGATATCTACCTCCTGGGCATTCCTGAATCCCTCTACCCCACGCCCTCCAAATACATTTCACCCGGGATCACAACATCCAGGTTCCTCTCATCAAACGAAGTACCGTTTCCCCCTTCCATTCATCAAGGTTACAGCCACGCACATATAACATCCCAGCCTGAGATCTCTCGAAATTTACCTCGCTTGACTTTTTGAAACTCCATTCATAGTGTTAGAATTACAAAGGAGAGAGGGTTAATGTTTTTTCATTATCATCTCCTATCTACATATCTATAATGGTAGTGTGCCAATATGCGTGTGTCTGTCTGTTTGTCTGTTTGTCTACCTATGTGCGTGTGTGTGTGTGTGTGTGTGTGTTTGTGTGTATGTGTGTGTGTGTGGAAAAAGCTCAAGGTTCGGCTGTCCTTGGACTTTGTGTTGTGAAAAAGAGTATAGGAATTATAAATCCAAGCAAGATAACCAAAATCAAGGAAAAATATGGAAAAAAAGACATAAATGATATGAAGGAGAAGAAGATAAAGAGGATAAGTATGATGAAAGAATTTGTAGAAAGATGATCAACTTCCACAGGAAAACCAGACATAAACGGTCACTTTTGTCTCCTGTCGTTCAGTGTTTGCTTTCGTGTTATCAGTCCAATAATGCTTTTCTTCGGATGCCATAATTTCCTAGTGTTTCTCTGTTACGGTTGAAAATATATCTCTGCTGAGTTCGTCACCTCCATGTTGGAAAAATCTCATAAATCTAAGATTAGACATTCTTTTACTGCTAGGGCTCAGCACCTTGCAAAGGCTGAAGTGCTCCTATTTTCTTTCTTTTTTTCTTTTTTGCCTTGAGTTCATCCACCCTCTCATCCTTGTGAATTCATATCCTATCCCCCCTTTTCACATGAGAGATTAACAGTCAATCTAAGCCATGGACACAGAGATAGAAGCATAGATGCCATCCATAGTAATGATGTCATGACACTGTCTGCAACATCTTTGATAGTGTATAGATGATAAAGCACAGGATTGCTTGGCAAGAGGTCTTTGACAGGGAATTAGGCGTCCCTGTCCTCTAACAACGCGTTGGGATGGTACCAGTTAGAGACCTTAGATCTATAAAATCACACACCAAAAAAAAACTTGCGCGCCCGTATGCGCTTAAATCAATCCATAGATATGTAAACGTATTGACGGTAAGAAAGTATATATAGAAAGTTTAAGATGTGGATGCCCTAAAGAAGTGTGCTAGACATGATACTCGTAATAAAGAAAATAAACAGACATTTACAACATAAAAAAGATGGTCATATTCTGTCAAAGGTAAAAGGATACCCAACATGTCAGTATTCGGCTGAATATATTTCATGCGAGAGAAAAAGAGAAAGATACGTAGAGACCTCGTCTCATCATGCCAATGAACATAAAGAATATATTGCAAGATTAGTGTGTCAAAATTTTTCTTTCTTATGCGAAACAGAATCTCCACACGTAGGTCAGTGGCAGCAAAGTGATATAGGACGGGGTTATTAAGTCATCTTGTCTGCTCGCCAGCTTGCGTCTCGACAAGCTTCATGAATTTCAGAATCTGGTCACTAACGACGATGGCTAACTAACTGAATGACCAGTCTTTTGGCTCTGGTATTTCGGTTATTGTTATACTTTATGGGTTTGCGAGAGTCAGAGGATCTCATTCGATAATTTCAAGTTCTGTCGAGAACTGTTGGTATTCAAGGTTTGTTACCTAATCAATGGGGGCGTACTGGAGGGCTAGTGAAAGTCGAAATCTGCTGTTCTACTCTTGGTGTTGTTCTGATGGACAAAAGATTATGGTGTATGTATCCTCACTCGTGGTAGTGCTGGATTTACCAGAGGACTAATGGGAAAATCTCTAAGAGTTTCTTTGCATATATCTCACCAAGGGTGATATAGGCTGGCAAGTGTGTGAGTTTGACATCTCTCTCTCTCGCTCTCACGGTTATCTTCTGATGTGGTGGTGATTGCCAAAACCCACCACCTTGCTCGTGGTGGTATCCAGACGGGCGATGAGTTTTGGTGTTTGTTTATCGGTCGTGTTAAACAGTAGCGAGCTGGGAAAAGTCGCGGTCTTTTGCCTGATACACAGAATGAGGAGTTTCATCTTACCTCGTGAATATGGTCCTTCAGTTTCAAACACCCTCTTATGCACTGACACCAGGTTTCTTTTATATAGTTAATATCACGCGATCAATAAGAATTTTACATATAAACAAAAGGGATAAAAGGTATACTAAGCCAGTAATATAAATGATCTCAATAAATACAAAATAAAGAAGGAGGAACCAAAATTTTTTAAGTGAAATGTTTATAATCTTGTCTTTGACATTATCAAGGCTTTAATAAGCATAAGTATTTTGCATTGGAAGAGCGAAACAGAAGCACTTACATAGTTTTTTACGAAAATGGTTACGGCATAATGAACATCGCATCATCATTCACAGGGCGAAGCGGAGGCATTTTCTAACTTTTAACCCTAACCAGACACTCTATTACCATCAAAAATATGTTGTAAGCAAATATCTGAATTTCATTGCTGGTTGAAAACGCTTGTCTCGTACTTAGGACTCTCATAAAATTCTGTTGAGAGATATAAACCTCATATAATCAGATATTAAGAAAGGGAATTGAACATCAAATATTTCAACACACTTTCGACTCTTTTTCATTCCTTTTTATCAAAAGGATTTGTTTTCTCTGGCCATTTTGGACGTAGAATTCGCATGCAGTGGATTTTTTGAATTAGGATGACACCTTAGGTTGGTAAAATGCAAAGTTTCAAAATGGTGGCCAAAATCGTTTATTCTTCGCAACAGTTAGTGGTGTTTTTATTATCATATCTTGTAATATATTTTTTTTTTGTTTTGTTTTAGGGTTTGCTGGTATCAAATGTAACTCATTTATGTGCATCAGGACAGCGAAAAGAATAAAAAAAAAATAATCACTGAAATGTCGAAAATCTGACACAATTTTATCAGTTTTTGAAAAGTTAACAATTACAACACGGACTTTTGTGAGCTACTCGTCCTACTACTCCAACCTCGCGTAACATTACTAACGACTCTCACACAGCCATAGCACAGTTTTTTTTGGAGGATATCTAAATTTACTGAAAAACTGTCCACTGGTTTCGCAGCATTTCTTATAAATGTTCTCTGTTTTTCGGCAGTGAATTTCTAATACATGAATGACTTGACACCATCTGAACATTTCACATTCCTCCTCTGTCGTAAGTCAAGTGTGATTGTAGCTCGAAGATCAGTCACATCTACAAGGAGCTCTTGCTCAATGAATTCTGTAACCCCAGAGTATTTGGGTTACTGGAAAGCCATGTTTCTTGCATACTCCCAGTACTTGGATAATTTTGGCTGATTTCTTCTTCTTCTTCAGATCTTTTCTTTTCAGAACGGCAAGTGTTTATGATGCCTTGACTGTTGCTAGGATGGCTGCCTCTCGTTTCTTGACCTTTTGCAACTAATGTGAGCTCCTTGTCCATTTCCACTTTAGCAGTTACTGATTTCCAGTTAGACATGTAATAGACGAGTCTACGAAAAGGTTGCTTGTAAAAACAATGTTTTTTTTTCGAGAGTGGGTTGTCAATGTAGAAGACCTTCCACTGAATATAATTCTGTTGTCCAGATTAGCGAATTCAGACTCACATCCCAGATTAGTTGGAGGGGCATGTGCCTACTTAACTTAATCACCAACCTTACCGCTTGAAAATGTCCAGTGTCTCCACAACCTCGCTAAATACTTCTCAACACAGTCTCTCCTGTCTACTTTCAGCCTTCATGAACTCTTCTAGCTTTGCTTTCAACTATGTCAGTTTCTTCCCAAAGATGTTTCTGACACCTTCGCAATTTCTCTTTATCAGCCTCATCTTTCTCATGTTTGTCAATACCCAGCAGATTCATCAAAGAGATAATTTAAGGCATCATCCAACATGGCACAATCCTCTGCACAACAGAGAGACCAATCGTTCTGAATGAAGGTGGATTCTGCAAGAACTAATTTATTGGCACTAGGATCGGCAACTGTTCAGATAAGTTCATTTTGGACTGTCGACTGGCCAAGAATTTTTTAGCGCTTTTTGCAATATGTCCAAAGTGATTTGCAGTGAATGCTTTAAATCTCTCGTGCTGATTTCCTTGAGCTTCCATCCTGTTCTTGTAGTCACTGTAAAGTGAAATGGAGTGAGAAACATGGCTTGGACACATCAGTTTGGCGATTGCTGTTTGACAGACATCACTCTCGTGCAATGAATAAACATTTATGCTGATCTAATCTTCACAAAGTTCTTCCACTACTATTCTACTGCCTTCAGAGGTATACTTTCGTCCCATTCTTGTTTTACGTACATGCAGCATGCTTCCTATGACGCTACGCCCATCAGCTAATTTACCCCCAGCTCTGAATTCGCTCGCCTCCTGGTAAACTGAGTCAAATGATGTATTCCTGACAATTCAAATTCTTGGAGTTCGCTCTTCAGCAGCATACATGGTCACTGTTCCCACCCTGGAGGGAAACAGAGAGCACGCAGACGTTAGGCATAGTGATAGATCGAACTACACTTTGTCCTGACACAAACGGATCAGGTTTTTCATATTTTGTTGGGGATTATCACTGTCATGTCACTATATTCTTACCAGTAATTATCATCTTGACATCAGATTTGAGATAAGCAACCCTAAAAACATAAGAAATGACATCATCATAGAGGACTCAAAAAGCAGTTTGCCAACCTAAGCTGCAATCGTAAAGGAAAAATTCTAGCAGATTTGTATTCTGCGCCAAAAATGTCCGTATAGATCACTCCTTATCAAAAGTAATTGGAAGTTTCTCCGGCACTACGGCATTATGTCTTTAATCAAAGATTTCATCTGCACTTATGTTCCGTATGTACGTGAACGTTTGTACATTAGTATACATCTATGAAACGTCCCTCATCATAGAAATAATATATATAGAATATGTCCAGGCTGAATTTCAAGAGGATGTACCTATTGTAAACAAGATTATCAGTCACCCCGAGCTTCGTATCCTGAAAGAATAATGAAACGTCAGTGAAGAGCGAATCGCTTGGTTTATGTTGACTCAACAAAATGAATAATGGAACATGTTGTATGTACCAACAGAAAACGGAAATTGTGTTTGGTTCTGCCAAATAAAATCATAATGAAGACCAGTCTAGACCCTTCCCACATGCCAGTTTCTCACCTGAGAAGAGAACACCTCGCTGGTTAAAACGCTAGAGGTTTCACGTGTTTCTTTTTTTTTTTACAGTATGTTAAGGTTCACTAACACACACACACACACACACACACTTTCAAAAATTCTTTTCTTTCGGGAGGGGGGATTCCCTTCTCTCTCTCTCTCTCTCTCTCTCTCTCTCTCTCTCTCTCTCTCTCTCTCTCTCTCTTTCTCTCTCTCTAATACACTTTGTTCCCTCTTTGGCTCATATCCTTAATTCAAACTCTAGTATACTGAAATCACGCAGAAGTAGATGAATACCACTGGCATCCAGATTTTGCATATTTCTTTTTTTTTCAAATTTGAGTCATAATAACGAATTACATCATTATCATTACAGAACATCTAAATGCCACATTCAGAAATAGAAAGATACTGGTCGAGAATAGATATGATAAGTTTCAGTCACTGTGCTTAAGAAAATATTCGCAAAATCCTTGAGCTACCGAAGTACTGAACTATTCTCCTGGCCAAGGAAAGCATGGGATGTGAAATGTCTACTTTCTTTTGTTTTCGTATGTTAAAATCCTTCCTGCTGATCACGACACCGAGGATAACAATTAAGCATCCGTGTCAACAGGTACTGAATTCAGAGCCAGTACAACTCTGAGCTTCGATGAAGCTTCGATAAGGCCTCGATCAAGGCTTCTACGAGTGATCGGATCCTTTCAGCATTAAGACGTTGGTATCAGATTATCTGCGTACAGCTGGGGTCCTGTTATATGATGACATTACCCGCTATACTCGTCACACACAACCGGATAGCACAAAAAATCCATCACCAGTTAAAACAGCAAGTTTGCATATACCTTTCAGATTCACAAGTTCAAGTATTCTCGTCAAAACTACAACGTCTGTGTCAATACTCTGGTTATGTACACAACAGGGAAGGGGGAATCCTGTGAACACGGATTATCCAGCAACAGAGCTGAAGAATCATGGTTTCTTCCCTTCTTTTTGTATGAAAGAACTGAGGACCTGCTTTTCGTATACATATTTCCATACCTCAGGAAAAAGACGAGATCCTGGAAAATACAAACGCACTTTCCAAAAAGAGCGTGAGCAGTATGCCTTTAAAAAAAGAAAGGATTATTTTTCCGAGAACTGACGCTTTTATCTTATGAGCAGTTACTTCACTCATGCAAACGACTGAATTCAGCCCCATATGTAGTGTGGGTGTCATACTTGGGTAGTTCAAGTTCCACATATTTTCTCGAAGGAGTTCGTATTGCACCTTCATTTGTCAGCTTTCCCAGAGTAGCTTCAAGACATTCCATTTTCCTCCTTCTGAATCACCTGCTAATTTCGTGTTCTCTATGATTACTGCTTCGCTCTCTGCTCCCGTGAGCTGGCCGGTAACAAACCTTTCTCCATTTTTCCTGCCCATTCAGTAACCAGAAAGCCATTTCTATACATACATACATACATATATATATACATACATACATACATATATGTATATATATATATATATA
>JAYMFT010169920.1:0-12253 GCA_038088735.1 Panulirus argus | reverse complement strand
ATATATATATATATATATATATATATATATATATATGTGTGTGTGTGTGTGTGTGTGTGTGTGTGTGTGCGTGTGTGCGTGCGTGTGCGTGTGTGTGTGCGTGTGTGTGTTTACTATCATTATCATTATCAATTTCTTCAGTTATCCTGCGGTCAGCCTTAAACCTGGACAGCATCATCGATGGAGTCAAGTAAGTCATCACTACACCCTCATTTGCAATACGTCTGCATATTCACCACATGCTCATCATCACTATAACGCTGTGTTCAGTGCAAACGCATTTCCATTAAACTTCTGTCTTTGCCAAACCATCATCTTTTTTCTACACGACCTTTATCACCCATTTCTCTTCACTCGAACCTTAACGTTCACACATTCTGCCTTCATCACGTTCGTATTTCCAATTCAAACTTCGTTCAGTTTCGACCACCGGCCGGCCTTGAGCTCAGCTTGGGTCGCCTTGTATTCACTGTACACTTCTTCACTACACCTCAGATCTGCTAAATTTGTACAAACAGGTGTTTCTTGTGCACTGGTGTATGCAAGTGTGTGTACTGGGGTATACAAAATGTGCACAAAGTATCCATATATGTGAACTGGATATACAATTGATTTTACTTAAGTACACGAAAATGTGTTCTGCAGTCCTGGTCTTATTATATATCTTCAGGAGTACAGTAACGGTCACTCACCCTTCAGCCGAAGTGAAGGCTTATAGCAACCATTAGCATTAGAAGTAATTAAGAAATAGAGATATATTTGACCCTAATTAGATACGTCATAGGGCAGTGTGTATTCATTACGCCGATTTCTACTTACTAGTTCCGCGCCAGTGGTGAAGGAGAGTGAAAGTCGAGACTTCGTTATCTGCCACGTACGAGAGAAAATGTGATGATGGTAGAAAACAACAGAAAGTGGGATGAGGACGACAGAACTAGCCCAGCCCCCCACCTACTACAGTAGCCAACACCCAGCGCCAGATGTTCCCAGGGAGACACCTAGTTTGCGTACGATGAAGCGGTCGAGGGTGTGGCGCCCACTGTTGGTATAGAGGAATGTTAGGGGAGAGAACCTCGGCGCAGGGAGCCATGGACAGGAGTGCAGCTCAGGGAGAGGAGCGCAGCCCGGGGAGAGAAACCCAGCCCGGGGAGAGGAGCGCAGCCCAGGGAGAGGAGCGTGGCCCAGGGAGAGGAGAGCGGCCCAGAGAAAGGTGAACGGTCCCGGGAGAGGAGCGCAGTCCAGGGAGAGGAATGCAGCCCAGGGAGAGGAACGCAGCCCGGGGAGAGAAGCGCAGCACGGGGAGAGGAGCGCAGCCCGGGGAGAGGAACGCAGCCCAGAGAGAGGAGCGCAGCTCAGGGAGAGGAGTACAGCACAGTGAGAGGAGCGCAGCCCCGGGAAAGAAGTGCAACTCAGGGAGAGGAGTGCATCCTAGGGAGAGGAGCGCAGCCCGGGGAGAGGAGCGCAGTCCAGGGAGAGGAGCATGGCCCAGGGAGAGGAGCACGGCCCAGGGAGAGGAGTACAGCACAGTGAGAGAAACGCAGCTCAGGGAGAGGAGCGCGGCCCGGGAAGAGGAGCATGGCCCAGGGAGAGGAGCGCAGCCCAGGGAGAGGAGCATGGCCCAAGGAGAGGAGTACAGCACAGTGAGAGGAGCACAGCTCAGGGAGAGGAGCGCGGCCCAGAGAGAGGAGAGCGGTCCAGGGAGAGGAGCGTGGTCCAGGGAGAGGAGTGCAGCCCAGGGAGAGGAGCACGGCCAAGGGAGAGAAGTACAGCACAGTGAGAGGAACGCAGCTCAGGGAGAGGAGCGCGACCCAGAGAGAGGAGAGCTGTCCAGGGAGAGGAGCGCGGTCCAGGGAGAGGAGTGCAGCCCAGGGAGAGGAGTGCAGCCCAAGGACAGGAGTACGGCCAAGGGAGAGGAGTACAGCACAGTGAGAGGAACGCAGCTCAGGGAGAGGAGCGCAGCCTGGGGAGAGGAGCACGGCCCATGGAGAGAAGTGCAGCCCAGGGAGAGGAGCGCAGCCCAGGGAGAGGAGCGCAGTCCAGGGAGAGGAGCACGACCCAGTGAGAGGAGTGCAGCCCAGGGAGAGAAGTGCAGCCCAGGGAGAAGAGTGCAGCTCAGGGAGGGGAATGCAGCCCAGGGAGAGGAGCGCAGCTCAGGGAACAGAGCACGGCTCAGGGAGAGGAGCGCAGCCCAGGGAGAGGAGTACAGCTCAGTGAGAGGAGTGCAGCCCAGGGAGAGGAGCGCAGTTCAGGGAAAGGAGTGCAGCCCAGGGAGAAGAGTGCAGCCCAGGGAGAGGGATACAGTACAGTGAGAGGAGCGCAGCTCAGGGAGAGGAGCACGGCCCAGAGAGGGGAAAGCGGTCCAAGGAGAGGAGCGCGATCCAGGGAGAGGAGTGCAGCCAGGGGAGAGGAGTGCAGCCCAGAGAGAGGAGAGCGGTCCAGGGAGAGGAGCGTGGTCCAGGGAGAAGAGCGCAGCCCGGGGAGAGGAGCGCACCCCTGGGAGAAGAGTGCAGCCCAGGGAAAGGAGCGCAGACCGGGGAGAGGAGCGCAGCCCAGAGAGAGGAGCGCAGCCCAAGGGGAGGAGCGCATGCAGAGAAAGGAGAGCAGCCCAGGGAGAGGAGTGCAGCCCGGGGAGAGGAGAGCAAGTCACACACACACCAGATACAGCAGTAGTTCCAGCACAGAACCCAGCGGCACTCCACTGGAGACCTCAACCTATTACGAAAAAGCTCCTTTCACATATATCGTGTGTCCACCCCCACCACAGAAGAAGTTTCCTCCTTATTCCTCCATGTTGATCTCGCTTCTTAATCAGCCTCCCATGTTGCAGTGTCATATGCTATCTGGCAGACCAGATGCAAACGATCTTCCCAGCCGTCGCTTTTGTCTTGTCATTCTCCTAGATATCTACGCGTGACCCCATTTCCCTGACACTATTTTCTATCACTAAGGTGATTTTCTAGAGGAAGTCGTTCATTTGATTAGTGGTTATTGTCTCTGTACTTTTCTGACCACGGTTATCAGTGAGACAGGTCTGCAGTTCAGTGCCTCTTTCCTGTCTCCTTTCTTATAGGTGGTAGTTTACCTCTCTCCACAGAAGTCCTGAAACAGCAGATCAAGAGGTTTGTCAAGGGCGTCAGCACAAACCTTCAGCACCAATGAGGAAATTTCATCAGGACCATGAATGAGCCTTGTATGGGTTGACCTATTAGCATTCTATAAATGTCTTATCTCTGTCAGTGCTTTCTAAAAGCTCTTCCCCCTTTCATGTCACTGGCGCTGGGGCTCAAGTGCATTCCATTATGAAAACACATTTAATCTTGTAATTCAGTTGCTCACATGATCCTCACATCAGCCGCTACAGCTCTTCCCTCAGAGTCCCTGGGGCTGAGTGGCTGTTTTCAACTGACAATTTACTCCTCATAAATTGATGGATTTTCTCCTGTCACGTCCTCAATGTTCTTTTTCAATTTTCTTTTTGTTCCTCCTTCCTTAACTTGCTAGACTCACTCTTTGTTTTCCCATCCCTTACAACTGCTGGTTGGCTGGAGTATCTCTCGCCTGTACCTTTACGCGGCGCAGCACATCTCGAAGCTCCTTTGTTATTTAACATCTTTCACTGAACCCTCTTTCCTACTGTTCCCTCCTTGCTTTAGGCTAGAGGTGCCCGTGTTCCTACCCCTTCGCTGTAAAACTTCACAGACCCTCTCACCAAAATGCCCAGGTTTCTGGCTGCTAACTCCATTTCCTAATTTATGTTATAATAGAAAATGTTGAGTTTTGTGTAGTTCCCAAGATTATATATTCTCGCCAGCAACCCATATATAATGATCACAATATCAATACTAAAGCACGTATGTGCGAAGTTGAGCTCCAGTATTGATGGTGTGTCAGTCCCTCTCATCCCAGCGTGCTCAGCCACATGCTGGTACAAGACATAATCCTCGACAGACTAAAAACTTGTCTCCACGATTTCCCGTTTCCATGAGAATCCGAATCCACCCCCCACCCCCCAGCATATCTGTTTATAACTGACATTCCCTGTGATCAGTTCTGTAACTTCACTATGTGCATTTCTTACTGTTTATTGTGTGTGTGTGTGTGTGTGTGTGTGTGTGTGTGTGTGTGTGTGTGCGTGAGTGCCTGTGTGTCTGCCTGCGTGTATATGTCTGTGTGTGTGTATGTCTGTGTGTGTCTGAGTGTGCATGTGTCTGTGTTCGTGTGTGCGTGTGTGTGTGTGTGTGTGTGTGTGTGCGTGTGTGTGTGTGTGTGTGTGTGTGTGTGTACTTTAAACAAGTGTTGGCCTCACCACAAGACACCTGCTGAGCCTTGCAGGTCCACCGTGTCAACGCTCAGCAGCGGAAGCCCGTCACATTTCACATCAATGTTATCACAACTTTCTTTCTGGACATACACTCTACCTATACTCCACCCTGACGCTGTGACTACAACCGCCATACACCGAACTACAGTCATCATTTATTGGACTACAACCATCTTACATGAATTTCAACCGCCCTAAATCAAGGAACAACTTCCCTACATCGAAATACAACTGCCTTACATCGAACCACATCGCCCAACACCGAGCTACAGCCGAAGTCAATCGTCCATCCAAGCAGCGAGCCAGCTGACACCAAGGACACAACTCAGAGAAGTAAGCAAATCACGTTGTTACTTTAGTCATTTTTCACTTTCTCCAGAATTCAATACTTTCCCTTGTCTCCTCTCGTTCCCTTTCATAATTCTCTCTATTTTTCAGTTAAGGCCCGGCCTTGATGTGGGCTTTTGTCTGTGACTGGAGTCTTCAACATAAAACCCCCCAATAAACTGCTCCTTCCTGCCTTTACCCATCACCATTACATACACGGCCTCTCTAGAACTATATTACCTTAAATGGTGAATGAATTTTAAGAAAGAGAAAACAAGAACAATCAGCTGTTCACATGACTCACTAGTAGGTCACTGGGCTCAAGAAACTACGTCGAACTCAGGAAAATACTTCATCACTTGGGAAAATATGCCAACATTACTCGTAAAAATGCGTCTTCGTTACTGAGGAAAATACGTTTCCATACCTTGGGAAAGTACCTCTCCGTTACTCAGAATAAATGGGAAAGCTCCTCATACCTCGGAAAAGGTCATCACAGATCAGACAATAAATGTCTTCACGACTTTGGGAGACACGGTCTTCATAACCCCGTACAGTGTTCTGGTCGGTCGAATAAGTCTCCACAAATCCGTAAAATACGTCTCATACATCTATGAATTACCGACGTGGTAAAATGTTTCCAGATCACTCACTAAGATACGTCTTAATCACTGCAAAGAACGCTTCAATACTCAGTAAAATTTGCCTCTATCACTGTGCACCACACGCTTTAATTATTATAAAATACGTCTCAATCAGTTGGTAAAATACGTCAATCCCCTTGCCGTAATAAGTCTGCCAATCGGCAAAAAATTCGCCTTGCTACGTCTACATGCTACTCTGTCACCTGCAAAAACCGCTTTATAAGCCAAGTTTATTATTAGAAAATAGTTCCAAATTTAACTTTTCGCTCGAAATTTAACACACGTTAAGTCTACGCTAACATACTGTAGAAAGAAATCAATGTAATTAAAATTCTAGTAAAGCTAACATGACCTATAAAAAATGATATAAGCCCCATTGAAAATAGCATCTTTCAAAAGTGATACTTAAATTGCAGAAATAAAAACTAGCTAGGTTACTAGCAGTAGAAAAACAAATATATATATATATATATATATATATATATATATATATATATATATATATATATATATATATATTAGCAGTTATAAGCAAATATTCAACGTTACATCCACTATACACAGGTGACGTCACATCCGCCATACACATGTAACTTCACATTCACCATACGCAGGTAACGTCACCTCCAGCATACGCAGGTAACGTCACATCTACCACACGTAGGTAACGTCTCATCCACCGTACGCATGTAACGTCACATCTACTAAATGCAGGTATACAAGTTGAGGTACAATACGGGACGCAAGCCTTCGGACCAGTTAACAGTTCTCTTGTGGTTACCTGGAGAGCCAACCGGATGTCATGTAGGAACGCGGATACCCCAGCCCAGGACCACACTGGTTAACACATCTATTGGGATGCTTGATATAGCCTATGCTGTTGCCTAAGATACTCCCACGAAACATCTAGGCAGGTGAAACGGACCCACCGGAACCTGGGTCCATTTCAGTTCCCTCCAACCTATCCCGAGCCTTTATCTATATGGAAAGGACTGACAACTCAACATGAACGTTCCTGGAACGACATAGACCTGAAGACTGTTATGATCAATGGACTCTCACATGAACTTTGCTAAACTACTTTAGTGATCAAAATGAAAACATGGCGAATCTGCTCACACACACCTTTACATTCGCTAAAGAACTTGTCAAGAACATTACTTAAGTAACTAAGTGTATGTACCTGGTACTGCTCCTGAGCCATGACACAAGTCATAGCCAAGCCAGCCACGGCCGCCGCCACCAACCACACACAACCCTTCATCTTCTCGTCCCAGCCAACACTGACGTCACTGGCCCGCTTCCCGTGCTTTATATCACCTCGGGTGTCACCCCGCCTCCCACACTCCCAACCCACGACTCTGCCCAAACCCAAGACGATTCGGACACACTTTGAATCTCTCAATTAGAATTGGATTTATTGTCACTTACACAACTTGACGATTTGAAATCTGTTTATCTATACAATTCCTGTAATTATATATCTTTTTATTTTATCTACGAAGAAAAATAAGATATAACTTTCATGGAACAATGTTTCGAAGATGTGATTCGAAGTGATTCAGTTCAACAATAGATGTGAATGGCCTTGAATGTTACTGCTTCGACCCGCCCTCCGAGGACGGCCGACGAACCCATAAGTGGTGCAACTGACAATTAGTGAGGGTGTGAGAGGTGCGGTGTGAGGCGAGGTGCGTTTGTGTGTGTATTTGTTTCAAGTGCGGGCCATGAAGAATGTTTGTAGAGATGAGGAAGGGGTATTTGTTGCGTGTCTTACTAAGGGAGTGGAGTAATGTATGGCGTATATGTGGGAACAAATGTATGGATGTACCAGTGTGATGTGTGGTCATGTATGGCGTATGTGTGGGCGCGCGTTTAAGGGCGTAGCAATATGAAGATCCTGTTCTTGGGACCAAGCCACAGGGTGTATGTGCTGGGCAAAGCCTTGACTACTGACGGATGAGCAACTCGCAGGTGTCTACCGGGAGTACGACCATACGCGTAGATGAGCTCCATTAGACAACGCGGACACGACGAACCCTAGCAGCGCCCGCCCAGACTGGTTGAGTGTGACCAAAGGCTGACACACTAAGAAGTAGAACCAGTTTCTCAAGAGAGGTCATAGGCCTACAGTGATTAAATATTCATACGTCGTGTAATAAACGAGTGATACTTGCTGGTGCATTAACTTTCGAAGATGATTATGATAATGCCTCTGGACGCCCGGCAGTGCAGGTGTTTACCCCTCGATGGGAAGTACATTAGCCCGCTGCTACCGCCAGGTTCAACCGTACCGGACTGGGTTTAAGTACCTGTGGATGGTTCTTCCTTCAACCCCCTCCTACTCCTCATACACAGTCTCACAAATACACACACACACACACACACACACACTGTGGAGATGAATTCGTAGCTAGGAATAAGGGGAATCTCCTTCGAAGGACAGAAAATTATCTTGATGGAAGGAAACAAAGGTCACACGACAGGGAAGCCTTCTCGAAAGGGGTTAAAGTTACCACTGGTGTGCCGTAGGGTTCATCGCAGGTCGATTGTTCTTGATCGACGTAAATGACTTGCCTGAAGAAGTGGACTCCTGTCTGAATATGTTTGCGGATGATGCCAAAGTCATGATGGAAGCACGCAAATAGTGAGGAGGATTGCATTACCTTCCAAGGGAACCCAAACAAACTTAAATTTGGTCTGATACGTGGTCGATGAAACTTAAGCAGAGAGTACGCAAAGTGGTGTGGATGGGATGCTCTGAAAGAAGGCCTCGACACGAACGTTATCCAACAGGAATCCGTCTGTGAGAGGGACGTGGGAGTCGACTTAACTTATAGCCATAGTCCTACATTTGGAGAACAGTGAAGGAAACAATCTGTTAGTATTCATTGTTATTACATTCAAGTATCACATATAATAAGATATCGGTGAAACTGTCCACATCCTGTATTAGGACAAAACTAGAATATACTTCTCTATTAGTCACCGCACTTGAGAAGCGCAAAAGTCAAATTGAGAAAGTCCAGAGCAAGAAAGATGGTACCACAATTAGGAAAGCTGAGTTGCAGTGAGGGGCTGGAGGCCATAAATTTGGGCGCCATGGAAGAGAATAGAGTTGGGGTAAGATAACCAAAATCTTTAATTTTTCTGAACTAGTTTGATGAAGTGCAGAGGGAAGAGTTCTTCGAAACATATAGAAAGAGAACCACCAAAGGCCGTAACATGAATTAGGCAAGAAACTCACTAAAGAAGATATAAGGTATTATCATAGTGTGAGAGTAGGAGACGAATGGAATAGATTGAGGGATGAAACTGTGGATACCGACAGCATACAGAAATCTGAAAAGTTGTATGGGAATAATTGTTCAAGAAATGGGGCTTCATGATTACTCATGAGAATTCCCTCTCGTCCAGTACAAATGCATAACAATAAACAGGTAATGACGCTTATGAAGACACACCACATTAACTCACGATCACATAAACACACCTTCTCCCACAACCATACAAGCACACAACCCAAACCACACTCAAAATCACACCGCACGGTTATGCAGACAGAAGGAACATACACGCACCCGCACGCCCACACACACCGGAGAAATTTCTGGGGTTGTTCAAGACTCAGATCACGAAGACTATTGCAGTGGAACAGAGTCCTGGCTGTAAGGACACAAACGTATATAGGGAATTAAGTGAAGTTGTGGGAAGAGTGATATGTATTGTTAGAGAGGGAACAATGAGGGTGATTTATGGTCCGGTCGATGAAAGACTTAGAAAAGTGCAGAACATACAGGATCAATGATTGTTAGCAAAACAGATTTCACAGAAAGCCAGAGAAATATAACTTAACGATTCAACACTGAAGGAGTTAGAAGAAAAGTGGGTGGCATCAGCACGAGTAAGGCTAGTTAAGCAGGAGGCTGATAGGTCAATGATAAATTTTAGATTGAAAGATAATATTCCTGACAAGGAGAAGGCGGAAAAGGAAGGAATACCGACTGAAACACTAAGGGATATAAGAATGCTGACGCAGTTTTGTTATAAAAGAGTGGAGAAGAGTTGGTAGATATAATCAAGATACGAGGGGACGAACATTTATGGTGATAATCGGTCTTAAGTCATCTAACCAGGGGTACTTAGGCAGGCTGAGAAACTTAAAGCCAAAGTGGAATTTGATAGAGTTTTCATCAGAGGAAATGGATCAAGACGTGAGAGGAAGAGATGCAAAGAATATGGTCAGAAAGCAAACAACGAAAGACACCAAAAGAGGCAAGGAGACGGAACAGCCCTACCGGTACCGCAAGAGGTCAGTAATGTTCAATGTTGAAAATGTCAGACTGAAAGTAACAGATTCTGATGCAGATGTACTTGGACTGAATGGTAAAGAACTGGAATTCAAGGGTCGAAACCTGGAAATGCACCTGATAGGGTTGATGTGGACATAAAACTTACTAAAGAGACAATATGTCACTTGTTTCGTCCAGATAGGTACATGATAGCAAGAAGGGAAAGAGAAAGTAGAGAAGGGAGAGGATTAGCTCTCCTGAAAAGAAACAGCCATAAGTTTCAGGTAATACTGGCAGACGGCCTATTTACATAATACATACTGGAATGAGTAACAGAAATAAAGAAGTGCATAGTGGTGTCAATAAAACATAATTCTTCAAGGAATTCTACTGAACTGCGGCATATAAGTATATTATGATAACAATAAAGGAACAATCAGGATGGTATACGACGCAATTAAAAACGACCCTCTTAGATGTGGCAGATGACTTATAAGAGGGATTCAGATAACAAAGAAGTGAAAATTTTGAATTTTCTTGGTGATAAAGAATCATAAAGACATGTTCCTAGAATGTGTGCAGGAGAATGTCTAACACCAGCAGGCCGCTGTGCGTACTATGATCAGGGGGACTGATAAATGGTCATCTCGATCTTATCTTCACTTACAGTAACATGACCATTGAGAATACCCCATGCATCCGCCAGTTGTATAAATGATCATCTAATGTCAGAGTCTGGTTATGCAGTAAGTGAGGTCCTGGGAAAGGCATTGATAAAACCTGACTCAGAGAGGAGATACAATCGTGGTCATACAGAAATTAACAATTTCTATAATACTATGAAGTAAGACATGGAGTTTAGTGGTCAGGAACCAGGGCATTGTAGGGGAAGGTTATCTGGAATTTACAAAGAAGGAATATAAGGCCTCATATGCTAAGTGAAGGTTAAAAAAGGAGGATTGGTTCAGTAAAAGGTGTCAAGGAGCGAAAGAGCTTAGATATGCGCTGCGGCTGAGACATGAACTGTACCCCTGCAAGCCAGCAAGTTAAAGTTATTTGTGGGCGAGGAGAGAATACATTAGTGTAATAAAGGAGGAACAGAGAAACTGTGAAAAGAACAAATGTAGACATGTAAGAGACAGTCCAAAGTTTTTACACAACTTTTTCTCACCAGACGTTAGGCAGACTTAAAGTCTGTCAGTCGCGAGCCTCCCAGTCAATCTTCTCCACTCGTCTCTGTCCTCGTGCTTTATATTTTCTTTAACTTCTTCTAGTGTCTTCCGGCTTTCTTCAAGCCAACTCCATCTCATTCTAAGATGCCTCTTGGACGTCTTCCTTCAGGGGTCCAGCTCAAATACTTCTTGGCACATCTCGTTCCCTCCATTCTCTGTATCAGGCCCATGAGACTGTGAAATCCTCTCACCTGCAAGCCGAGATCCTCTTCCTCGGGGATTTCAACGTTCACCATAGGAAATGGTTGAACTCCTCCCATACGGATGGTGGAGGGATCGAAGCCCTCACGTTCTCTATTCTCAATAATTTAGAGCAAATTATCTCCCACCCTGCCCACATACCTGACCGCTTAACCTACTTTCCTAATACTCTGGATTTGTTTTTCACCTCAAGTCCACCTCGCTGTTAATACACAAACTCACCCCCCAGTTGGCTCATCTAATCTATTATAACGGCACCTTCCCCTTCAGCAGCCCCTTTAACAAAACTGACTGGAATAACTTACTTAACTTTTTTTACGACTTTCCTTGAGTAAATTACTGTCTCTTTATGTGGTGATGCTTCTGTTTCCGCTAAACGCGTAACAGAGGTTATTCTTGCAAGAATGGAAACATTTATACCCTTTTCCTCCAAGACTACTTCTTCATCCAGTCCATAATTCAACCGTTCCTGTTCTGAGGCCATTCAGGCAAGGGATCAGGCGTATCGGGCGTAAAGAAACCCTCCTTCCTCTGGCTCCTATTCAGCTTTTACCACTGCCCGTAATCGCTGCAAGCACGTTATCCGAGAGGCGATGCGTTCCTTTATTCAAAGGAAGTGCGATAACCTGTCCTCGTCAACCACAGACGGATCTTTCTGGTCTTTACCTAAGGGCATCTCTAACAACTTCTGTCGCTCTTCCTTTCCCTCTCTTTTCCGTTCTGACGGTAATATAGCTGTCTCTCTTGTTGACAAAGCAATTTTCTTTGTTTCCCGTTTCTCCTCTGACTCCACCTTGGATGACTTTAACAATTCTTCACCCCCTGATGCTCCTTTTACTAATCCTATGCCTCTTCCCATAACCTCTTTTTGGACTGTTCGAAAGCTGTTTCTTTCTCTAGACACAAGTAAAGCTTATGGTCCTGATGGCATCCATCCCCGTGTACTGAAAGAGTGTGCTTCTGAACTTGCACATGTGCTTGCTCGTCTTTTCCGATTCTGTTTTAAAACAAAAACATGTCCTTCTCCATGGAAACATGCTTTGACACATCCAATCCTTAAGAAGGGTGACCATTCTGACCTCTTTAACTATCGTCCCGTTGCTTTGACATCTACCATTTCCAAAGTCTTTGAATCCCTCCTCAACTCCCATATCCTTACACACCTCGAAAATCACAATCTTCTCTCTGATCACCAGTATGGCTTCCGTAAGGCGAGATCCACTGGTGATATTCTTT
>JAYMFT010169909.1:0-12253 GCA_038088735.1 Panulirus argus | reverse complement strand
ATATATATATATATATATATATATATATATATATATATATATATATATATATATATATATATATATATATTGTAGACTTAAGAAAATGAATATATATACGACTGTAAAAATGAGCTTAATCAAGCCAATTTTCGCAGGTCTATCTTTACTACAGCACCAGCTAACACTGTAGAACTTGACTACATTAATGGTAAAAAAAAAAATCTGATTCCTCATACCACAAATTCATAATCCTGTGCAGACAACAGCTTCAGGTCTGATGCTGCTGCGCATTTAACAGCCGCAGGTCTCGTGATAATCCTTCGTAACCTGTACTTTTAACGCACCTCAGGCATAATCTTCTGTCATACTTGATAATCGGGCTCAACATACTGTGGGCTAGGCTGCTGCTGCCACCTGCTGGAGGCGACATAACATAACAATTTTCTGCGATTTGTCTGCATTCAGGTGTTCGCTTCTGGTTTTGCAAGTATATCGAATATTTTCCCTCGAAATCCTGAGAACAAAATATTTTTAGTGAACGTGGCGATACAGGCTTTGTGTGGGATTAATACCAAGAAAGGAGAAGGATTTGCATTAACAAAAGGTAGCTCTCACAGCTCCAGAAGACAAAATAGATATGAACATGGTTCACGGCACCTAAATCTAATCTATCAACCTGTTTTGAGATATCGCTAAGAGCGTTTTAAGAAAGCGTTTGGGCTAAGCATTGTAAAAGCTCCCAACTCATCTGATTTGGGACACTTTCGAGTTTGACTCTCTGTCAAATTGTTAAAAAAGAAAAGAAAAAAAATCTAAGGTACTTTTCGGGAGAACGTATAAGGAAAATCTGGAGCTAACACACTGGGAATGTAGCAATAAATTTTCAAAACCCCGCCTGATGACCCTGCCTGGTAACTAATCCAGAGGGGGTTCATTCAACCGTTCACGGTGCCAAGTCATACAACTGTTAAACAGTAAGATCAACAGTAAATCAACGAGTAATAGAAAACGTGTAAAATCAGAACATCTATTCTTTTCGCGAGGTTCGCTTGGATTTTTCTCTAAGCACTCAGGCTTTCCCATGTATCTTCTTAAACTGGAGAGACTTTTCAGCGGCCGTGAAACCTTCGCTGTCTTCCGTATCGTAAAAATATTTCAAGTTGATGTGACACTTAAACGTAACAATCAAACACGGACGCAAACGACCTCCATCAGTCTCGTGGAAGCTACGGATCTGGTTGGCGACATTCCTGAGGGACTGGCGAGCTCTCTGCTATCCCGCAATAGTTGCAGATATAATTCGGTAAAGAAAAAAAAGGTAGGAACGCCGAAAGCAAATGCCTGGAATCCATTCTTCTGATCTTGTTTCCACGAAGTCCTGAAGAAGACTCTGCCTCAACTGAGTAAGAACAAATTCCTAGATCTCGCTTTCAGTATTCCTCGCTCCCTTCATCCATCTGTCGCTATGGATTAACTCTTATCGATAAGCGCTAAAACACTTTGTACCCTCATATCTCCGGCAGTATTGAGCACTACAGCAGAGAGATACTACATCACATAGGGAACTGACGAAGTGTAGCGAGGCAGGAGTCTGGGACAGCGCAGTACTCCAGGTGGTGGAAAATAATGCCGCAGACCAGTAAGAACTTCAAGTGTCGGGGAGCAGCATATCTAGTACCAGGGAGCACTTCGAGTAGCTGGTAGTACTTCGAATTCGTATATCTGGGAGTCCCTTCAGTACAAAGGGGTTCTCTAAATATCTGGGAGTACCTCGAATATCAGGTGGTACTCTGAATACCAAAGAGCACTTCCAGCGCCATGGAATACCTCGAATACTACAGAGTACTTAGAGGACCGGGGGAGTAGCAGCACCTTCAGCAGCAGCGGTAACAGACGGCTGGAGTGGTGGCTAGGTCTGCTCGCCACACACACACACACACACACAACCACGATACAGTCACATACACACACACACACACACCTGTTGAGCGGCGCCGCCTGCAGCCAGCCAGTAGTCATCCATCGACCCCCAAAGGCCACGCTCTCCCTAGGATCTCTCTCTTCTCTCCACCTCTTGGATGCTTGAGGTAATATCCAACGGTCAACCTGGGGCAGTGCAATCCCTCCCAAACCCGGTGTGTACAGGACCAGCGTTAAGATTAGGACGATGGCGAAACGAGACTGGAAACGCTCTGTTTAAGTGTGTGTGTTATTACTTCAATGTGAGCATTTAGCAGTAAGGCAGCATTAGTACAGTGTGAGCCTCCTCGAGCGGCGGGAGAGCTATACCATTCCAGCTTCCACATGCCCCTTCTTCACATCGCTACCACCACACTGACCAGCCACGAGTCTCCCCACATCCCTCGAACGACCACCACCAACCATCGGCACTGATAAGGCCAGGCTAAACCCCGTCCAGTCACCACACGCACACCTCACATCAGGGGGTCATCACATAAAGAGCCTCCCGCAATACCCCTGACCAGCGAGGCGGGCGTCGTCCCTCACGCTTATCACAGTCATCGACATACATTCCAGGCCCGGCCCGCGATCCGACATGCATTGTATTTTCCCCTGTTTGTTCCTCGTGGCCGATGGTGGCACATTTGTTGTTTTGCCACCGGCACCGTTGTTGATGGAGGTGGTACAAGCACAGCTGCTGCCGCTGTTGTTTTGTAGCTGGCTCAGGTGCCGACGCTGGTGGGACCTGCAGTTGTTACTATTGTTACCCGAGCGACGTTGTTGTTGTTGTTGTTGTTGTCGTAATGATGGCACTATCGTCAGCGCGTTGCTCTTGGCGCTGCAGATGAATGGGGCACTAGGCGAAGACCAGAATCTGAAAGGACTAAGTTTTGTCTGACCGCCTCGAAATCTCGTGTGAGGTAATGACACTGAAGTCTACAGTCAAGCGGAGACTGTCTACCCGCCGTACGACCTATAAGGACAGTCCCTCAGCAGGCAACAGCTACAGGATTCAAGGATCGTGTCGGAGCAGAACACCGCCCTGTGGAGATCGGAAAGGCTCTCTTGCGAACTCGGGTTCGTATGCCGGACACGAACCTGGAGATACGAGACGTGCGGGAGGAGACCCCACAGGAATGGACACCGTCATCAGCCAACAGCCTGGGGGAGATATGGTCAGAGCGGGAGGCTGCCCCCCCGGTGAACTCATAACATTCATCCTGCACACCCCGGGGACATCACTTGCCCACCTGGCCACACCTCGTGCGACGGGTAACATGAGCACGCGAGCGCCAGCCATCGCGTAAATAGCAAGCCCAGGTGACTATGAAGGGGGTTACATACAACTACCTGCGGTCAAGCCAAATGACGACGCAGCTGACCGCACGATTTTCAGCGGTCGGACGTACCCACGGACGCCGGAGATCACCACGATGATGGCCAAGATCGCCGCGGGAGAGATATGACTGTCCCGACAATAAGAACCCCAGGTAGCCAAAGACCGTAGTGCATTCCGTCTGAATGGCAATGTTCCAGGTAGGCCGGAGAATCGCACACCGTTCCGACAACACTGTTCCAGGTGGCTACTCTTTGCTTGGCAATCGTCATGGCGACGATGATGATGATGACGTGCTCTCGAGACATCCACTCGTCAACAAAATGCCCCACCTCAACAATGGATCCACCCGTCATCAGCCCCTCTCACGGCCTAACAATACGGCAAATCACGGACCACGAGCCATTTACATCCACCCCCCGAGGGCCTGGCACAGATAGTGAGTTCATACTGGCCAATGTGTGAGGAGCTCATGAGGAGACCGGACAGTCTACTTGTTACTGCACACCTCATGATGAGGCCAGACGGTTTACACATGTTACTAAATACTCATTGTGAGGCCAGACAGTCTACAAGCCGCCTACCACACCTCTAAATGCAAATGAGCCAACCCTGTCCACAAGTTACTGACACCGCCATCTGTTTGGATGATGGGATTCATTAAAGAATGATGCTCTACCTAAAGTTAGCAATGCCTAAGAAGGATGTTTGGCCGAAATAATAATAATAATAATAATAATAATAATAATAATAATAATAATAATAATAATAATAATTACAATAATGATAATAATGATAATAATAATAATAGTAACAATGATATAATAATATCTCTTCTACTACTACTGATAATAATAATGATAGTAATAATATCACTACTACTACTACTACTACTACTAGTAATGATAATGAACATAATAATGACAACAATAATAAACAGATATATAAGGAGTAATTAAGAGGGTAAAGATATTAATCAGAATGGACCGATAAAGTCCGAAGACCCGGAGGAGGACATTGCCTGAAACCCCATTGGAAATATTACCCACATTAGAAGTAAATTGGTCCGTAACCTAATATATCGTTTTATTCTATTCTCGTAACTTGAAAAGAATATTATTAAGACTAACAAGGGATTCTTTATTACAATGCAAAGATAATGGTTTAGAAAAGTGGTTAGATAATTTTTTTTTTTTTTTTGCGTCTAAGGAATTCAGGAACATAAATAACTTGAAAATGTTGCGCCTAGAGATATAGGTCTCTCATTGAGAAGTCTCCAAAGGGTTTAGCACCGAGGAAAACGGAAGAGTCGGTAAAAGATATCAAAATACAGGAATTTAGTATACCAATAACTACCGTGAATACATAAAAGTGCAGAAATTTTTCTGTAGAATGCCCTTCGTGCAGCAAAGACAAGAGAAGTTCTCGATTTCAAGGGAAACAAAGTTCATATAAAACGAATTCCTCATACGCGTAATACAAAACGCAAAAGCTAGAAACAAAGAAAAAGGAAAATAAAGCCCCCGTAAATTAAACATTGACTTCATTAAATAGATTAGTGTAGGGCACATAACTTTAGATCAGGACTTACCAGAGGAGAAAATAAAAGCCATCATAAGATTGGGATGGTTATTGGAGAATTGTTGGGTATTTCAGTATTTCACGATAGATTCTTAACACTGATGATAATGAATGTTTCATGCGATATATCCATCGTGCCGTAACCATGGTAACGCGAGAAATTTGAGGGATATTGGATCCATTAGTGGAGGAACCGCCTTAACTGTAGCTTGCAATTGGCGAGGGTCTGGCAGTGGTAATGATTCATGGAGGTTGCAGTAAGGGACTGGATAGTGATATCAAAGGAGATTGTACGGGTAGAGATGTTGATAGATACTGTAAAGACAGTAGATGTAATAGTAGTAGTAGTAGTAGTTGTAGTAGTAGTAGTAGTAGTAGTAGTAGCAATGGCATTGGAAGTGTAAATAACAGGAAAAGTGGCAGCTGTAGTAGCACTATCAAGAGCGGTAACAGTACTAGTAGTAGTGGGAGAAACAGTAGTAGTAGTAGTAGTAGTAGTAATATTAGTAGTAGTGATAGAAATCGTAGTTGTAGCAGTGGAAGAACAATAGGGAAAGAAACAGTGGTAAAAGTAGCAGTAGTAGTAGTAGCAGTGGTAATGGTAGTGTACGTAATTGTGGTAGAAGTAGTAGTAACAATGGTGAAGGAAGTATAAGTAGAAGGGAAGCAAAAATCACAAAAGCAGAAACATGAATAATATTTTATCAAATCCGTGACATTAACCACACTCATTAGTAGTTAGGTTGTCAGTCCACTGTGAAATTACCTTTCTGAAATCATCAGTCATGCGATAGGCCGATTAAAGTCAGGGTCACTTTAAATTATATTCAGGCTTATTCGACAGATCTGTGAACCGGCGATCACTGAGGCGCAGAACTTTGGAAGCATTAAGGCCTGAAATTAAACCAAGACGTTACCTTAATATAAGAAAGGAAAAGAAAGTCTTTATGAATCTGTATACATGGAAAGCTTACAGATATTCATTCTATATATATATATATATATATATATATATATATATATATCTTAGCCTGAACCAGGTACCAATTTTACCGGCCAACCCCCTAGGGGTTGATGAACAGCTGGGTTGACTTAGGACCGACTGCCGCGACCAGGATTCGAACCTATGCGCTTGACTCTGGGCGGCCCGGGAATGCGTCACGGTCAGGAACGCTAACCGTTACACCACGGGAGTGCGTTCTGTGCTCAGTGATCTCGTTTTGTGTTATTTTAATTTCATCCTCTGTTGTTGTTACCCGTTAATAAGTTGTTATAAAGCATCTGCAGCCCTGTGTGTGTGTGTGTGTGTGTGTGTCTGTGTGTCTGTGTGTGTGTGGGTTTGTGTAACAGTTGAGAAAATATCTTCACTTGAACGGGTTTTTGGGATTGTTTGCTGGATCTGCTGATGCCAATCAAAAAGTACTGTATCTTTATCGTTTGTTCATTTTTCATCAAGGTTAATACTAGGGTTTCTCTTCAGTTCCCTTGTCACGTCTCCAGTTTCACATTTCTTTGTTCCTTCTTTGCTGTGACAGGATTTTCCGGTAAGGATGGTTGGCGATTGGTCAGTACGGCTTTAGGCCACCATCGACAAGCTATATCCACCAACCAAAGAGATCTTTGACACCATCATCAGGTGTTAGAGGTAATTCTAAGACTACATACACTCTCACTTTGTATATGGCCCATACTAAATAAGAAATGCTTCCGTTACCTCCCCTCTAGCAATGCTGATGAACTGAAAGCAACATATACATCCTTTCTTTTCTTCTGAGTTATAATCATATAAACTTTATTTATGAATTATGATAACGTTAATTAGTAATAATGGTTTGACTTGTGCCAATATATTGGAACTATAGCATTATTATTTTCTTATGTTAGCTGAGATGGCACAGGTAACTAAATGCCCTAATCAAGGCCATCCCGTTAATGCTATACATAGATATGCCCCAATGTGAACCAGGTACCCAGTTTATCGACCAACCCCTGATGAAGGATGAACAGCTGGGTTAAATGTGGACCGACTGCTGCAACTAGGATTCGAACGTATGCGCTCGACACCGAGCGACCCACGAATTTGTCACGGTCGGCAAAACTAAACCGTTGAATCACAAATGGTCCATATGCTAGACAACACCGAAATCAGTCATCATTAAGTTACCTACTGGAACTGAAAAAAAAAAAAAAGAGATAACATAATATGGACTCTTTTGAAAATCGCATCGAATATATAGATCAGTAGTTGCATTCCAATGTCAAATGTATCACCTGATCACAGGACAGGCTAGTATATCTCTTAGTGTATCATACAGATGAATGTGTGTGTTTTCCTCGCTGGAAAGAAAACTTGAACTACATTTTCATCAGTATTGCTACACTTAACTTAAACCATTTGTAAATGGAAATGAGATTTTAAGATTTAGGTTCCACGTACTATATGTCCTCCTTTCTAGAATCAGAGTGCCTGTCACCTTGATTCTAAAGGGTTCCCATCCATCAGAATCATAAGACTAGATTCTCTTTATCAACCTTCCTTCGCTTTTATTTAAATAATGATCCTATGTAACGGATGCTTTGTCGAGAGATGGAATTATTTTGGAACCAGAGATTTTGAAAAAAAATTCTCCCTTAGCAGCTTTAAGACCATTGGACTGAATACATACGAAAACTTTAGAAAATTATTCAGGATGTACATCATATATATATAATTTTTTCAGTAAAATTTTCATAATTCAGGGGACATACATGTTGAACATTAAAGCGAAGTGGGGAGTTTTTGCATAATGATGAAATGGAACGATGTTGGATACAGCGACTATGGACGTCTAGGTAAGCCTTTGAACCTGACATCATACTGTTCAAGTTACACACACACACACACACAGCTACAGGAACCCTAGAAAAGGGGACTTAAGGTAATATGCATAATATGATGATATATTTGACCCAGATTTAAAACAATAGATAAAGAGGTTGACAGGAAAAGTAGCTTCGCTGGAAATATGTAGGTTCTGTTCTATTTTTCTGGTGGTTATGTTAAACTTTAAAAGGTATTATTTAAAGTAATGATATTAGAAGTAGTAATACCGTATTATTTTTATTTTCATCATTATCATTACTATCAATAATAATAGTAATAATAATAATAATAATAATAATAATAATAATAATAATAATAATAATAATGATAATAATAATGATAATAACGTTCCCCTACGTAACGCACTCAGTTCATTGTATATGCAATATAACGAAGAGCTACTTACGTAAGAGCAGAACCTTCACCCTAGGGAATACGACACTTCACTACGAAGCTGTGTATTATACCTCATTTCCTCACATAAAATTACTATAAGAAGTATCATTATTCATATCCAAAAATCACCTAAATCACTTAAAAGCCATTCAAATTAAAAGTAACTTTTGATGAAATCCTCCGAGATCGTAATTCAATCTTCGTCGGGTTGCTCGGGGCCATCCCCTCCCTCCCCTTCTCTCCGTTCCTCAACCACCCCCCCTCCCCCTCTCCAACCCCGACCCCACTCCCACCTCTCCGCACATGACGTCATCAGTATAAACAAGACGGCTGGGCTGAAGTGAGAGACCTACCCCCCCCCCTCTTCAATGTTACGAAACGTCACCACGGAGTCCTCGACCTGTCAGTCGGTCGGTCGGTCGGTTCAGCCTCCAGGGGCAAGAGCAAACGAGAGACGGAGTCTTATTGTGTGTCGCCGCCCAGATGATATCATCACAAGATCGCTTACAATCTGCCCTCAGCAGGACACAGTATTTATCACGGGAACGCTCAGAACTGTGATGAGACTGAACGCGACTTACATGACCGGGCGAGCCACTTGGCAGCGACATTCTTGGCTGCGTGAGTGACCAACGTGATCCCAATTATATCTTAAGTATCAGCGAAGTACGTAAAAATACAACGCTTAACCCACCGCTCTGCTTCGCGAAACGTATAACAACTAACAAACCCGAAAGGATAGAATAGAAATCGGTTAGAGAATATTAATAACTTAAGAATTTGTTATGAATCTCGGGACAAAATACGATCTACTCTTTGAATAAAAACAGTAGAGATGAACCCCGCAAGACATCCCGGACACTGAATTCTCGGCGGCGGCCGGCCGGCTGCAAGATTTATCAAACCGGTGGTCAGCCGGTGAAGCCGGCAGAGGCCGACAAATGCGACTTGCAACGGACCATTAAGTTTGAATTAGCCGGGTTCTCGTTGGTCGTAGGTGGTCCCTTGCCTTGACTAGGATTATTTATACAAGTGAGCGGCTACGAGCAGTGGCTCCGGTCATGGTGTCGTCGGTCCTCCAATGAGGGTGCGACGGAGGTCACTGTCTCCACAGCTGTACCACAGGTGGCTGACCGTCAGATCCCCGTCGAGCACGATCGTAACGACTTCGGGCACGCCGCCGCTTCGGTCCTCGAGCAGGACATGCGTGCGGAACGGCACTCCGAACACGACGCAACGACCCTTGATCAATGAGGGCGTGACCCTTGGGCACGATGGCCCGGGTCAGGTCAAGAAAAAATCCTGCAGGATCTTGTGGTTTTATAGCAATGTTTTTCTGCCACTCTAATACCTGTATCCATCACTCTAAATTGCAACTCGTAGGTACTAGTCTTCAGCATGTTCAACAATTTTAGGGTATGTACTTCATTAAAAGACGAGTCTCGGGGGCTTTATGTTATATCCACTGTAGCATCAGCATACGTCACAGAGAGGCTACTGAGTTGGTGCAGGGTAGTGGCTTTAATACAGGAAGGATCGCAGCCATCACCACGATGTAATGATCGCCTGAGCGACTTTATATTCTGCAACTCTCTCATTAAACACGGTCTGCCACCACACCTCATGATGCAGCTGTGCGGCTTGGTAATTAACAATTCTCTTTCTGGGTGATGCAATCCGTCTCCCTCTCCCAACTACGTTTCACCCTCTCCCACAATAAACCTTCTTTTTTTCTTTCTTTTCCAGTCCCTTTCATGGCTGCTGAGTCTGGAAGCCTCTAATTGTAGCATGGTGGCGTATTCAGGTTGTGAGCTACGGGGGAAACTCTTCGTGTGACGCCGTCTGCGTAACATACGTACATACTCAATGTTCCCTAATGGAGTGGGGTGGAGGGATACGTGTTGCTTAAGTTAAAAGGTGTTGGCGACAGGAGGCTTCGTTATGGACCTCCGCTTTGTGATGGAAATTTTGATGATGTTGCCTTGGAATTACGGTTATTGCAGCAGCACGTTATTTACGGAAGATCCAAAAGCAATCTCTCGGTAATTTCTAGCATACCAAACGGTAACAGTTCGGGCCCGAGGACGCTCGTCTGTTAGATTTTCGTCCTCTCCCTTTGTATAACTGCACAGAGCATTCCTGGGCCTCTGTGAGGTCTCAGTAATCATGCTTGCAAAAGCTGTTGCATTCTAGATGCACTCTTAATGTGACTTTAATTTTTCTTTCATATGTATACAATCCCTTGATCGTTGTCTGACATTCATGGCTTTGGTATCATTGTTACCCTGGCTTTCTTCAGCATAAATAGAAAAAAAAAAATCCTGCTTTGAGCATACCTTTGTAGACGTTGAGCAAGCAATGACGGCCTTAGCTTGACAACACAACGATTTGTTTCTAGTATTTTTGGCCTCCTAGATTTCTAGAATACAATTCCATCCATAAGCGGCTGTTCTTCAGAGCACGTAAGACAAACCTTCAATTCTTCTGCCTTATGGCAGACTTTGGTTATATGTTGTTCTAAGGACTTGTATATAGCGTGTAGCAAAGGGGGAATAACCTCTCCATGTTCACTGGCGAGTATTTATACACAAGTCGCATACCTTCGGCCCGTGTCGGCATGCTTTAGTAGCCATTCCGGTCGTATCAAAACTAGCCCTTGTGCGAGTTTAACTCTGGGAGTCGCAAGATCTCAGCGATAACGACCAAGGGTTCGACCCGTTCCATGTCCACCCGCCTGTGCTCCTGGATCGTGATCTTGTACTCCTCTGATGTTCCTGACGACGATGTACCGCCGGCGGCGGCGCCGGCATTTTGGCTCAGGGAAGGACTGTACACGGCAGCGACCATCTCGTAGCACTATCGGTGTTATTGTGGATAAACGGAGCGTCATAACATTTGCTATGGGTGATGTGCAGGTTTTGTACGCCCCAGATTTGGTTGATCTCGACAAGAGGAAAGACTTTTTCCCAACCGGGTGCAGAAGAGGGCCTCTTCCACCCAGAGAACCCTGGTTTGCTGCTCTTGTTGGCTGTCACATCACATTATCACTCCATCCCCTTTTGGCTGTCTTGCTGGATGGTACCTAGTGCAGGAATAGGTTATCTCCTGTGTCAGCAACGTCTGCTGCTGCTGCTGTTGCCGCTGCTTGCCGCTCTGACGTCTGAAGCCAGTCGCCTACTGAATGGTGGGAAAATGGCAGAAGCATTTCAGAAAGCGATGCTGCTATAGGTTATCGACCGATGGCATGACCGATGCATCAAAACACTCAGAGCTGCGCCGCGTTTACCCGTGAGGCATCACCGAAAGTAAAAACCAGCTTCTAACAGAACTCTGTCCGATACTTTATATTTTACTGCTCTTCTGTGCTCCCTGCGTAAAATACGCTAATGCTAACCCCAACGGGGAATGTGGTTTGTCCGGTCATTTGGCATATTCGCAAATCTCTGATTTTGTAGGACTCAGGGTCCCTCCAGCTACACCCACACACTGGAACAGACCTGGAGCGGGGCGAGTGACTCCCTGAGAAATGCTTTTCCTGATCGCATGAGCACAACGGTACGACCCTTGATTACGACGACTGAGCATAACATGCTGCTACGACCCTTGGATACGATGGCCCGGCCTCCGACCTGGCCTCGAAGGGCGAGGTCTGAGGCCACGCCGTCACACCCAAAAGTCGTCCGGTCGTTCTAAGAGTCGTACCGTCGTGCTCAGAAGGTTAATCAAGAGCCAGAATGCTACTTGTGTGCATTTTAAGCCCTTCTATCACCACATCACAATTTTAGCCTACAAAACCCTGCGAAGTCAAGGCATTAAACCAAAATTCTTTAACCTGCTAATATCCCTCTTTCCTGGTTAACAAACGTGGTCTCTAACTCCTCAACCAGCGTCCTCAGCGTCTCTCGTACCGACGCGAGAAACAATGGGTATGATTACGCCCTCACTCTACCAGTACTAAACCAGGTGGGTAGCATGACAGGGGAAGGGGAGGAAGGCAGCGGCCGGCAGACAACAGTGGCCTGAGACGATGGTGATGAGAGAGTAGGCCACGTCCTCCTGTCCCTATATATATATATATATATATATATATATATATATATATATATATATATATATATATATATATATATATA
>JAYMFT010169898.1:0-12253 GCA_038088735.1 Panulirus argus | reverse complement strand
AAAATACCCCATCCCCCCGCATGCACACATATATACATACATGCACACATATGCACCACACACATATATATACATATATATATATATATATATATTTTTTTTTTTAATACATATTCGCCTTTTCCCGTATTAACGAGGTAGCGTTAAGAACAAAGGATTGAGCCTTAGAGGGAAAGTCCTCACTTGGCCCCCTTCTCTGTTCCTTCTTTTGGAAGGAAGGTGGGAGGTGGACAGAGGGTCATGAGTGGCGTATGAGAAAGTAAAGTTGCTAGTGAAGAGAATGAGATAAGATCTCACCACTTCCATCTAACAGAAAACATGAAAGCATGTATGAAAATGGAGACTCAGGAGAAGGAGAAGGAGGAGGAATGGGCCTCTTCATAAGTGAAAGCCTCAAGTTTCAGGAAATAATGGTAGACAGACCACTCAAACAATGCAATGGGAAGAGTAACTGCAGGAAAGAACTGCATATTGTTTATGATAACTCATACTCCTCCAAAGAATTCTAAAAAACAGAACAAATATACAAAGACAACAATGAAGGGACAATCAGGATGGTACGGTACATGAAGCAGTGAAACACACAGCAATCAGAGATGGTAAAATTCTGAAAGTGGAAGATTCAAATCATAACAAGACCAACTGGAAGAATTTTGATTCTCATGGACACACAAGCTCTTATGAGTGTACACAGGAAAATTTCCCATTCAAAAATGTTATTGAGCACACTAAAATCTGAGGGGTTGGCACTAGACCTTATCTTCATGCAGAGTAGCACGAAAATTGAGCATATCATATATGATATAACAATTGGAAAAATTCTTCATAAAATGCTTGAGTTCGAGTATGTGGTAAATGAGGATGCAAAAAATATATGAAACAAGACTCAAAGGATATATCATTATAGAAACTATGAAGAACTAAAAAAAATCTTTTTTTTTTATAATTATCTGCCATTTCCTGTATTATCGAGGTAATACTGCGAACTGATGAAGATAATGCCTTGTTTACATCCACTCTCTGATTGTCATGTGTAATGTACCAAAACAATTTCTATGGGAATGATATTGGAAAATGGAGTTCAGAAGACAAAATACAAATAATCTTTGGGGAAGGTTCCGTAAAATTTACAAATGAAGAAGCCAGAGCATAGGCATCTGCAGCTTCATATAAAGAAGGGAGATTAAAATAAGAAATGTGTGGTTTAATTAAAGATATTATAAAACAAGAGCTTAGGAATGTGCTGTGGAGAAAGTATGGGAAGAACTCTAGCCTGCCAGTATTTGAAATGTATGAGTAAGGAATGAATAAAGCAAGATGAGAAGAGTCAAAAAGAGTGAATTTGTAAAGAATACTATGGACAAGGCATAAAATCATCCAGAAGGTTTCCATCATAAGGAAACTGAGTTAAAGAGCAGCTAATCAGGCAAAGGAGTTCAGAGGGAAGAGTTGAAGGGGATGACGTAAAGTTACAGAACAGAAATGAATGACACATTAATAAGTGATATTCACAACGGAAGACACTACAGCCCCAACACCAGCATCATGGGATGAGGAGGAGGTCTTGGAAAGCACTGAAATAACAAGTTAAGGCCCATATAAGGCTCATGGTCCTGATGAATTTTTACAGTCTGTGCCAAAAAAGTGTACAGATAAACCTGACAAGCTGCTTGAAATGTTTTTCAAGATTGTGCTGGAGGAGGAAAGTAAAGTACCAAGGGAATGGAAGTGAGAAATATCATATCTATCTATAAGACAGGAGACCAGGAAATTAGTCTTTCTGAAGAGTGTGGTCCGTAAAATATGGGAAAAGATACACAGAAAGCAAATGGATGATTACTTGCAAAGGTAAATATAACTTTAAAAGGAGGGCACATAGATTCATGGAAGGTCAAGTGTAGTGAACCTCTTAGACTTCTCCAAGACAGTGAGCTCCATTCTAGACAAAAGAGAAGGTTGGATGGACTGTGCGTATCTAGACTGCCAGAAAGAATATGACACTTTACCACATAAGAGGAAGGTGAAGAAGCAGGATCATAAGGCATGAATAAGGAGTAGATTCCTTTGATGGACAGAAAATTATCTTGGAAGAAGGGAACAAAAATTATCTTAGAAGAAGGGAACAAAAAAAATCCATGTTAGAGAAGCCATCTTGAAATAGGTTTGGATTACCATTGACATTCTGCTTTGTTCACTCTTGGAAACACTGATCTTCTTGATCTTATGTGTATATGAATTGCCAGAAGGGTTGGGCTCCTTCTTGAATACATTTGTGGATAATGACAAGGTCATGAGGAAAGTAAAAAGTGGGGAGGATTGCATCATCTTAACTGGGGAGCCTTGACAAACTCCAGCCTTGGTCTGACACATGGATGATGAAACACACAAACTAAATGTAAAGCTGTGAGAATGGAGCACTGAAACAATGCCTGTTATAGTAACAATAATACAAAATTTATCTAGCAGGAAGTAAGATGCAGGAATGTGTGTGTGAGAGGAGCCTGAACTTCAACCCATACCTAACCTGAGGAGAGAGCTCCACCTTAAAAGAACAGCAAAGGAGACAAACTGTTGCCAACAAATATAATAACTGCATTTAAATACATGGATCAGGAAATATTTAACAAGCTCTTCACACTCTATACTAAGCCCAAATAAGTGTATGCTTCTGACGTTGTCACACATAAACACAAAAACTAAGAGAAACTCCAAAGGAGGGCAAAAAAGGTTGTAACAGTATTAAGAGAGCTTAATTAAAGAAAGAGGTTAGAGGCCATGCATTTCTCCACCAAGGAGAAGAGAAGAATGAAGGTGATTTGGTCACAACTCTCAAGTTTTTATACCAATTTAATGATGTCAACAGTAAGAAATTCTATGAAAGAAGTAAAGACAGAACAGCCAGAGGTAATATCATGAAATTAAGCTAGAAACTTGTTAAAAAAGATAGAACTCCCTCCCAATACTATAAAATAGATAATTACAACACCTCAAAAAGTGAAACACATGGTATCACACCACACAGTGATTTGCATTTAACATATGTTACTATGCTACAAATGCATACAAGTAAGACTAACCAGACAGAAACAAAGCAACCAGCTCTCCCTACTCTTCTGCCCAACATAAATAGACATTTTTGTAAGAGCAATAACCTTACATATGATCAGCTACGTCTAACCTCCACACATTAGCTTGGGATATGACATCTCATTAAGATCCATATTGTTCCCCTGAAGAGTTCCAACAAAAATTAATTATATCAGTATCATGATATACCACTGAAAAACAGTAACACTAATAACAGCCTAAATATGGAGAAACATAATCTATTGCATTAATAACAATAATTAATAAAAAGAAACTTTACATCATAAAATACAAGAACATCTCTTATACTACAATATTACAAAGCAAGTACTGTCGAGTAATACCTTCAGTGTGTAACAACGCTGAGATAGGATTTCCAGAACTTTGGTTGATGCTGCCTCTCTGGACCCTTTCTTAGTTTCTCCTCTGCCTGTTGCAATATTTATTCCATTGATAGTCACAGAACACTCCCTTTAAAAATGAAAAGAAAGGCAACTTTAATTTTTCAAAGTTTTTTTAACAGTTTAGTGGCAGAATGCATGAGAAAGGGATGACATGTGAAATACATCAGCCAGATTTCAAAGAGAAGGAATTATAATTTAAAAGAAAAGTAATTAAAGTTTAATAGATATAAGAAAACATTTCTGGTAGATGTTGTTTACAAATAACATAGACAACCTTGGCATAATCGTATTCTCTACTCTGTCCTGAAAACCCCACATACTGAATATTAGAATAATTGCTTCCCAAAAGCTGGAGGAGTTGCAGAGGCACTAAAATTTTTTTTCCTCATAAGCAGCTATTCCATATCCACAGGGGTCTTATTTGCCTCAAATTGGAGTACTACTTAGAAATATGGGATGGCTTTTCCTCCACCTCTTTCTTAACGAACATGGAATTAAAAGCTCCCTGCCTTATCAATTACCCTGTTACCATCTCTCCTCAACCATCCTTTTATATCTGCCATAATACAGCTGCTCTCTCTCTCTGTTCTACAGATATTATTTTGGCCACTGTTCTGATGAGCTGTTTAAATGTGTCCCAGCCACCTTGGCCTGGACCCATGGCACACAGTGAATCCTACCTCCCATAGTTTGTGTGTGGAAACCAGCCACAAGAGAAATAAAAGCTATGATATCTCCTTCTCTCCTCTAATTGTGAAGCTATTGAATTTCCTTCCTTCTTTAGTCTCTCCCTCTTTAAGAGTTAGGTCTATAAACATCTGAGGTGCTCAAATTAATCTCTAAGAATGCATACATAATGCCCTTACGTAGAGGGAAAGAGAATAAAGAGGATTGCTCAAATTAGAAAGGTATAAGTTTGTTAAGCAAACCTGATAAGGTGTATGGGGAAAGTGTGGCTGCAATTTTTTTTTTTTCTCTCCATGACAGCTCAGGCACCTAAAAGTGAATGTGGCAGCTGATGAAACCATGGTGGCTGAAGTGGGTCACATAGCAGGGAAGGGACTTGGGTCCTGGGTCCATTAAAGAGTACATGAAAGGCAAGATGGGTATCTCTGATGGAACAGTAGTCAGAAAAGTGATGTATGGATGTAGGAAATGCAGTCTGATGGAGGGAGCTAACCAAGGTGCACTAAAATGGTGTGGATATAAGAAACTGATGAGATAAAAGGATTAACATGTAAGATGTAGAGAAAAGAAAAGGGAAGGGAAGACCAAGCAGGAGATGGAAGGACAGAGTGAAAAAAGCTTTGGGGTACTGAGGCCTAAAGATTCAGGAGGATGAAAAGGGTGCATGGGATAAAATGAACCAGATTAACACAGTTTAGTGGGTGGTGTGCTGTCAGTAGGCTGAATCAGGGATGATAAAGCAGTCAAGGTTAATCATAAAAAAGTCTGTGAGGACTGTCTGTTAATAGTAAGCTGTGGTTTCACTGAATGCAAGACAGCTGGAGAGTGGATGTGTGCAAGTTATACCAATGTTTATTCATTGTTGATGCTACCTTAATAAGGCAGGAAAAAGCATTAAAGTAATAATATGTATACTCTCTACCTTCTCATGTCTTTCCCAATAACTATGACTTGGCTCATTTCAAAAGACAGGTCTTTCACTTTCTCATAAATTCGTAAATACTTTGTCTTTTTTTTTTCAGTTTCTTAATTCTCTCTATTTTTCAATTAGGTCCCAGCCTTGATGTGGACTTTTGTCTGAGATGGAGCCTTCAACAT
Organism: Panulirus argus; assembly: GCA_038088735.1. Classification (NCBI taxonomy): domain Eukaryota; kingdom Metazoa; phylum Arthropoda; class Malacostraca; order Decapoda; family Palinuridae; genus Panulirus; species Panulirus argus. The sequence continues at coordinate 6,977 of JAYMFT010169898.1, read as the reverse complement.
AGAAAAAAAAATATATACACCCATACATGCTGTCAAAAGACTGAACATGGCATGCGAAGCGGCCACGGGAAACCATAGAAAGGTTGGCGTGTCCTGGTATTGGATACAGGGCTGTGGTTTTGGTGAATAACACATGACTGCTAGAGAATGGATGTGAACACATGCATCATCTCTTTGTCTGTTCCTGGTGTTACCTTCCTAGTGTTACTAGAGCAGGAAGTGGCAATAACTTGGAGGAAGTGAAGCATATAAGATATCTGCAAGTGGACATGGCAGCAAGAGAGACTTCTACCTCTGTATTCCCCATGTTTCGTAGCAGGCGACTAAAGGGTGCAGAAGCTGGGGGGCTGGAAACCCTCCCCTTCTTGTATTTCAATTTTTAAAATAGGAAACAGAAGAAGTCAAGTGGGAAGTGTTCATCCTCCTTGAAGGCTTAGATTGGGGTGTCTGAATGTGTGTGGATGTAACCAAGATGAGAAGAGAAGAGAGATAGGTAGAATATTTGTGGAAAGAAACCTGAATGTTCTGGCTATGAATGAAATGAAGGATTTTGAAGGACTGTTACATGCATTTGATGACTGAGTGTTGTGGAAACATCTTGGGAGTAAAGCCATGGGTTGGTGAGAGGACAAGAGCTAAGGAAGGAGTAGCAGTACTCCTGAAGCAGTAGATGGTATGTGTGATATAGTGTAAGAAAGTAAATTCCGGACTGATGTGGGTAAAACTGAAAGTGGATGGCAAGAGATGGGTGATTATTAGTGCTTATGCACCTGGCCATGAAAAGAAAAATCATGAGGGGCAAGTGTTTTGGAAGCAGCTGTGTGAGTGTGTCATCAGTTTTGGTGCACGAGACCTGGTATTAGTGATGGGTGATTTAAATGCAAAGGTAAGTAATGTGGCAGTTGAGAGAATAATTTGTCTGCATAAGATATTCAGTGTTATGAATGGAAATGGTGAAGAGCTTCTGGAGTTGTGTGCTGAAAAAAGACTGGTTACTGGGAATACCTGGTTTAAAAAGAGAGATATACACAAGTATATGTATGTGAGTAGGAGAGATGGTCAATGGGCATTATCATATTAGGTATTAATTGACAGGCATATAAGAGAGAGACTTTTGGATGTAAATATGCTGAGAGGGGCAGCTGGTGGGATGTCTGATTATTATCTTCTGGAGGTGAGGGTGAAGATTTGTAGAGGTTTTTGAAAAAGAGGAGACAATGTCAGGGAGAAGAGTGTGGTGAGAGTAAGTGAGCTTGGAAAGGAGACATGTGTGAAGAAATACTAGGAGAAATTGACTGTAGAATGGCAAAAGGTAAGAGCAAATGAAGCGAGGGAAGTGGGTGAGAAATGGGATGTATTTAGGGAAGCAGTAATGGTATGTGCAAGAGATGCATGTGGCATGCAAAAGGTGGGAGATGGGCAGATTAAAAAGGATGGTGGTTGGTGGGAGGAAGAAGTAAAGTTGACAGTGAAAGAGAAAAGAGAGGTGTTTGGGCAGTACCTAAAAGGAAGGAGTGCAAATGATTGGGAGATGTATAAAAGAAAGCAGCAGGAGGTCAAGAGGAAGGTGCTGGGGTTGAAAAAGAGGGCAAATGAGAGTTGGTGTGAGAGAGTACCATTAAACCTTAGGGAAAATAAAAAGATGTTTTGGAAGGAGGTAAATAATGTGTGAAAGACAAGGGAACAAATGCAGAAATCGGTGAAGGGGCAAAAGGGAAGTAATAACAGGTAGTGATGGAATGAGGAGGAGATAGGTGAGTATTTTGAAGGATTATTAAATGTGTTTCATGACAGAGTGGCAGTTAGGTGTTTTGGTTGGGGTGGTATGCAAAATGAGAGAGTCATGTAAAGTGGTTTGCTGAAGAGAGAAGAGGTGATGAAAGCTTGTGTAAGATGAAATATGACAAGGCAGCTGGAATGGATGGTATTGCAGTTGAATTTATTAAGAAAGGGAGTGACTGTGTTTCTTGATTGGCTGATAAGGATATTAAGTGTATGTATGGATCATGTTGTGAATGAGGATTGGAGGAATAAATGTATAGTGCCACTGTATAAAGGCAATGAGGATAAAGGTGAGTGTTCAAACTACTGAGGCATAAGTTTATTTAGTATACCTGGAAAGTTGTATGAAAGGGTATTAATTGAGAGGGTGAAGGCATGTAGAGTGGAATTATATTTTCTTGTCAAGTTAGACTTTCATTTCAACAGACAACCCAGTCATGGGCCAATCAGGCCTCCTGTTGTCTGTCTTTCTCATGTAAACTCATTCAAACTCTTTTTTGGTGTAAGAATGAAAGTATATATAGATATTCTAATAAGTGTGCAATGAAGTACTCATACATGCCCAGGCATAGTCTTGAGTACATGTAAGCCTGAAAGTTATGCATACTGATAGAGAGTGTATGGACTGACAAAAGAGGGAAGAACAAAAATAATTTGTGTAGTGGGGTAAGAAGGTTTTAGGATGGTTACAGATATTAACATTAACACTTACGCCCCCTTTTGGGTCCAATTGTAGGTAACAGGTATCCGTGAAAAATCTGAAGACTCACTTAATACCGAAAATGCAGTATGAAATGCATGGTATTCTCGTCGGACAATAACGAACTCTGATAGTGGATCACTGTCATCCCAAACTGCTGGACTGTTACTTACTGTTACAGGCCTGTAAAATAAGAAATAAATTACCCACAGATTAAAACACATTATAAATACAATTATAAAACTAATTCTTTTTCATTATAGTATACTCTTACATTATTTGTGGAGAAGATGAACCACTGGTAGTATTCCCTCTTCCTGATCGACCATTCCCAATTCCAATTCCAATTCCTCTGCCAGACTGAGTAACAGATAAAGTGGGATTTATGGCAGAGTCATCCTTTCTGGTGTCTGGAGTAACAGCTTTCTTGGTATTCAGCACAGCAGCTTTCTTGGTATTTGGCATCACAGCTTTCTTGTATTTTTCAACGCCATACTGTCTTTCACTTACAGCACTTGGGAGCTTTGGTTTAGTTTTGATTGCCTCGGAACCCCGGTTCCCTATGGCAGCAGTTTCATTGTTAGCTTCTTCAGTTCCTGATGCTTTAACAAACTTCATTGGCTTCTTATTAAGTGGCTTGTTTTGCTGCTGTTTATCTACATTCTTCCTTTTCTGAACTGTTCCTGTAAATAGCAAGAAGTTATTAAGAACAGTAGGAAAGTTGATTTAAACAAAGTAATCAATTAAGATGGATTTCCAGTGAGAAAAATAGCTTTGGAAATTTGAAAAACTTCGCTTTCCGAGATGGTGTCCCAGAAGCATTAGAGAACCTTTTGAAAAATCAGGGTTAGGACCTTCTAAACCTCAATCTTTCTGTTGGAGAAACATTGGTTTTCTCCACCCATCACTACCCTCCAACTAGGAAGCAACAGCTCACTCATTTTTAGCACACTTTCAGTCAATTAGAGATGGCCACAGAGATGACATTATCAATGCACTCACTTTTAGCCACTTACAGCTTAGAATTCACAGACTGCAGCCTTAAACCCAAAAACCATCACAGTTGGTATGAAGAAGGGGTTTTGGAAAAAAGAAGAGAAGGAAGGTATGGAAAAAGAAACTAGGAAAAAATGTGTGCAGGACACTACCTCTAAATGAAAAGTTTTTCTTAAATTTCAAAACCTACATTTCCCTCCTCTGTAGTTTGTTCGATGAGCATGAAAGCATAACCACAAGAAGGAAGGTTTAGAGAATATGTTTCAGATAAGAAGACTAAATCCAGATGTAGAAATAAATACTTTCAGTGGTAAACAGGGTACATTAAAATCTATTTCTCTCAAAGGAGGAATCCCTAAATCCACATAGGGTAGATCTACATCTTAGCAAAGGTATTGTCTGACAAAGATGGTAGATGAACACCACAGACCTTAATGAAAAATTTCTGAGGAAGGCTAAGGTAAACAGCAACTTTCTCACATCACATGCTCTAAGGTAAACCCCAGACTGAAACAATAAAAAGAATTTCTTAATCCATGCAGAGATATTCCTTGCCAAATCCAGTTTCAAGGTTCCAGGGTGCATAGATAAATGTCCTCTCAGTAATCACTGGAGAAGTCCAAAAGTCTTTTAAAAGATTTATATGGGCATAAGGCATGAAGCTATCTCGACAATGTCTTTTAAGAGTTGATGACAATGGGGCTATTTCTAAATTTAACAGTTTCATTTTTGAGGAGCAAAAACTGTCTGAATTTTTTTCATATTCTTGATTGCCATTTCCTACATTAGCAAGGTAGTGCCAAGAACAGACAAAGAAAGGTCACATTGGTCACCACTGTACCCAAACCACAGTTCCCAGTCCACAACCAGGGCCAACAAACTTTTCCATGGTTTAACCTGTACACTTCACATGCCCTGGTTCACTACGTTGACAGCACATCAATCCCTATATACCACATCATTCCAATTCATTCTATCCTGAACACATGCACCCTCCTGCATGTTCAGGACACAACCACTCAAAATCTTTTTCACTCTATCCTTCCATCTCCAGTTTCATGTCCCCTTTCTCCATGTTCCCTCTTTTTCTGATATATGTATCATCTTTATCAACCTCCCCTTACTCATTTTCTCCATATGTCCAAACCATTTCAGCACACCCTCTTCAACTCTCTTGACCACACTTTTTATTACTACACCTCCCTCTTACCCCTTTTATTACTTACTTGATCAAATCACCTCACACCACATATTGTCCTCAAGCATTTCATTTCCAACACATCCACCCTCCTCTGCACATCCTCATCTATAGACCATGCCTCAGATGCATATAACATTGCTGGGACTACAGTACCTTCAAATATAACCATTTTTGCCCTCTGAGATAATGACCTCTCTTTTCACACATTCTTCTATGCTCCCATAACCTTTGCTTTCTCACCAACCGTATGACTCACCTCAACTTCAATAAAAACGTCAGACTTTTAAAAGCACCCACTTTGCATGCAGTGGAGAAGCTCCTGTTCTCCTTGTAAAAAAAGTCTATATTAGTTTATCCCAAACAGAACCCATTGGATTAACTGTTTCAGTGTGCACTTGATTTTCTGTTACTCGTTCAGTATACAAAAACAGTATATTTCTACGAGAAGGGCACAAAAATACAAAGTATCATTTTTCTTATGAGATAACCAATCCAAGTTTAGGGAATAAAACAAATATATACCAGACAATGCAAATCCTAATTATGCAAAACGAAGTCATGACTTTTTCATAAATATTTCTTAATATCATTTTCATTATACAGTTGCAAGACCCCTTTTACAAAGGGGTCCAAAGGCTATAACCCCAAGATCCCCCATCCAGAGGCTTCTATCATGTCTGTCTAGGGTTAATAAGAGTGACTGAAGACTTTTGTGGAGATGCAGACATTCTGTTCTGGGTGAGCCATTGTTTCAGTATTTTAATGTAGTGCTGCATGACTGCTGTTGCTACACTGTCAGGTTGTTGTGATGTGATTGTGAGGTTAATGATTATGAAAGGAACTTTATGTTGAGGTTTGCCTTAGGTAATGGGAGTTTGTGTAGGAAGAGATGACTTTTGAAAGAAGTGATTTCATTAGAATGGGTCAGGTGTGCTTCATGAGTGGAGGCTGGACTGGTGTAAATGAGTAAAATTTCTTTAATGGGCACCAAAGTTAGTTGCAATGGACCCTGTGATTCAATGTGTTTTGGAAGGAGTGCCAGTGTTCAGTTTGTCTTTCAGTTATTAAGTTATTGATGTTTTTTTTTTTAGGTTGGATTTGTTTTCTGATTTCTGTTGAAGTTAAGTGGTTGTGTCTGAGGTGGTTCTTTGCTTTATTTGGTATGAAACTTGCAGGAAGAAATTTGGGTTGTTTCTTTCTTTACCCTTGTGGTATGTGTCATCTTGGTTGGAGATGCTGATTAAATGTAAGATTTAATGATCTTAGGATGAGAAATCATCTACACTGAAGTTAAGGGGCTTTGTTTCTATGTATAATGTGAAGTGCTGGCCAGTTTGCTTTTCTGTAGATTGTGTGAGTGTTTTTGGTTTCATTGTTGACTGGGTGGGCTACATGGTGTTATCATAGCAGTCAAACAATAGTTCTTTTAGTGTGCTTCAGATGGTCCTTGGGTGTAGTGCTGGTGAGCAAAATGTGATGTTTGACAAGGTAGACTTCTCTTGGTAGTGGGTTGGGAGTCTGGTCGGTTGGCTGCATAGGATGGGGACACTGAGAGGTTGCTCTTGATTTACGAGTAGTTCACATTGAGGAACATGGATGTGCATGTTTAGCCAAGTGGAATGGTGGCTATCAAAATCACTGCAGGGGTTGGTGTTGGGTATGCTGGCGAGATTCTGCAGTTGGGTAGCATATTTGGTGAGGTCATGTGTAGGGGAGGGTACATAGATGTTGAATATGTTGTAGTTGGAACTGTGAAGTAATATTCTTATGGATTACATTTCAAGGTTGTTTTTGCTGTCTGTAAGCTGTTTCGTGGTGCCAGTGGTGTTGAAGAAAAGTATGGTTTGCTGGATAAGTCTTATAAGTCCTCCTTCTTGTCCTTGTCTGTCATTTCTTACAGTTGTGTAATTGTAAAAGGTGGGAGGGTAGATCTGGGTGTGAGTGTGGCTACTCGGATGAGGACTATATGGATGTTGTGTTCTCTGAGCTGGTCGAATATTTCTGTGTTTTCCCTAATGCCGCAGGCCCTGAGTTGAAAGATGTTTAGTTTACTGTTGGGGTTCTGTGGAGGAGAATGGTTTATTTATGAAGACGGAGAGAGTGCATTCTGTAATTTTTGTTGGGAGTTTGTGATGGAGATATGTGAACTGTTGTCTTGAGTAGTTACTGCACTTTCAATGTTCTGAGTAGTCTGTAATGGATGAAAATAATATGCAATAGAGGAAAAGCAGAAACTGGAGAGGAGGATTTCCAGCCCCCTGCTCCCTCCCCTTTTAGTCGCCTTTTACGACACGCAGG
>JAYMFT010169887.1:0-12253 GCA_038088735.1 Panulirus argus | reverse complement strand
TATATTCATTTATCATTATACTTGATCGCTGTTTCTCGCGTCAGCGAGGTAGCGCCAGGAAACAGACGAAGAAAGACCCATCCCCCCTATATATGTACAGAGAGAGAGAGAGAGAGAGAGAGAGAGAGAGTGGCGTCGAATAATTGCTGCACCTTATTCAACTTACGAATCATTTGGAGTATTTTTCGTCTTTTTTCTTGCATTATCTTAATGTCTACTTTCTAGAATTTCGTGATTATATCAATATCTTTCTTCTTGCGGCGTCCAGTAGGGCGCTGTTTGCGGTTTATGTGTAAACAAGATGTGTGGAGAGGTTTGAACCTGGGGGAGGGGTATTCAAACATTTCAGACGTCCTATGCTTCAATAAACCTGAGAGATAATAAGGGAAAAATTCGACTAGTTTTTAAACAGTGTTGTCATAATTTGTCACCGAGCTCGATTTTTCCCCACTGTGGTCGTCATTTCTGACCAGCTGTCTCGCTTGAGCGAGGGAGCGTCGAGAACAAATGAACAATGGCGTCGTTAGTACTTCCTCCCTTTAGCGCCGAAACCGGAGCCCACCATCAACAGCCAAGCCCCACAGATCACTCCATGGTTAATCTTCATATGCTAAGGTTCAGCACATGCTCGCCTCTCATCCTCCTGAATGTTTAGGCCCCGATACCCCAAAGCCTCTCTCACTCCACCCTTCCATCTTCTTTTTGGTCTCCCTCTCCCTACCTTCCTCCACTCTTGACATATATATCCTCTTAGTATTTCCTCATTCATCCTCTTCATATGATTGAATCACTTTTATTACATCCTGGTCGGCCCTCCAGTCAAACTGAGTTTACTACCACAAGTCTCTCTGACACGATCAACCAGCCCCGCACCACATACAGTCCTCAGGAATTTGATTTTCATCGTGTCTACTCTCCTCTCCTCCTTTCCTTTACGTTTCAAGGCCCAAAACACATCCATACAACACTATTGGAACTATACTTTCAAACGTACCCGTTTTCGCCTCTATTGACACTGACCTCTCCTTCCACAAGCACCTTAACGAATCCAGGAACCTAGCCTCTTCTTCCACCGTATGATTCAGTTCATTCCGCCTGGTTCCACCTGCTGCTGCCACGTCCACTCCCAGCTACCTAAAACACTCCACTTCCAGGATCGTCCAGTCACTAACTTTGTGTTCACATTAACTCTGAACTTTCCCCTTTCACACTTCCTCGAATTCTGACACCAGCTTCTGCAGTTTCTCTCTCCAGTCCGCTACCAAAGCTGTGTCATCTGTAAACAGCAACTGACCCACCTCCCAAGTTACCACCTACCACAAGCACACTGCAGACCCGGCTTCTCACTCCAAGACCTTCAGATCTAACTCCCTCAGCCCTCCATCCATTAGCAGACCGAACAGCCATAGTGATATCACACGTTTATGATGCATCCCCATCTTCACTGAAAACAACTCACTCTCCTCCCTTCTTACTCATACACATGTCCTTGTTCTCAAATACGTTCTCACTGCACTTAACTGCTCTCTTCCCACACCATATATAATCTTAGCACCTTCCCTAACGTATGCCTGTCTATCCTGACATACGCTTTTCTCAGATCCATAAAAAGAAAACACGTAAAAATCGTTTCTTTCTCAAGTTATATCTCATTCAAATTCTTCATGTGATCTGCACATCCTTTGCCACTCCTTAGACCACTGTGTTCCTCCCCAGTGTGTGCACACCACCCTTTCAGTCACCGTTCTCCCGTACATCGTACCAGGTATCCTCAGCAGACTTATACATCTGAAGTTCGAATTCACTCGTCATACCCGCCATAAACTGGACACTTTTAATACACTTCGCTAAGAAATCATTAACCGTAGTTCTAGCGACAGACGAGGATGTTGTGGCTGGATAAATACTCGGTAAAGTGATCCTTCGCAATAGATATGAATACAGTAGTGTGTCATATGTTGCTACAGTTGCTACAGCTCTGCAGCAACATAAAAATCCCTTCCTCAAACCGAGGGAATTACGTCGTCTTCCGTGTGCGCATTCTCTCGTGTCTCCATCGCTGTTAATTAACATCCTCGAATTAGATCCACATTTTGAACCAGTTCGGTCAGGCATGTCATGTACCCATTCCCTTTAACCCTCCTCGCATCAGTTATACTCTTTTATATCTGAGACTCCGTATATGACTGGAAGTCCTTATCGAGGCCAGGCATTTGGTAAACATAAAAATGGCAGGAAAAATGAGAAATAAATTAAGAAAAATAATCTAAGAGTTTTTGAGGAAGTGGATAAGGTACCTGCTCTTTCAGAGGGTCAGGTAGTGGGTGTTGGGCAAGACATGAGGAGGTAAAGAGCCCCAGAGCAACGACCCCTTTACTCACAGGTCAGTTTGCTTGTCTCTTGCTCGTGTCACTCGGTCGGGGCGTCAGCAGCACCCCGCCCCTCACACGGCCATCGCTCGGCTCAGCCTGGCGGAGGAGGGGCTGTGATACGCCGGCAGTAGCTCTCTCTCCATCGCGCCTCCTCGCATTCCTCCCCCGTCACTCTCCTCCTCCTGCCGTTTCCATTTTCTCTCCCTTCACTCTCATTCTCGTCCCCTTCCCCCGGCCTCTCCCCTCCTCCCTCCCTCCCCCGGCTTCTCTATGTCTCTGGCGGGCTTCCCTCTACGCGTGTGTCCCCTAACTCTCTCACTAGGGCCTCGTCCCCCTCACTTTCCTCTTACACTCTCTCTCTTTCCTCTCTCCCCCTCTTGCTTTATTTCAGGCTTCCCGACCCTCCTATCTCTTCCCTCACTCTCCCTCTGCTGCCCCTCCCTCATCCCCTCCTCCAACCCTCTTCCTAATGCACTCTCTCCCCCTCTCTCTGGTATGTCCTCCGCCCTCCCCTGCTGTCCTGTGCAGTGAGGTAAAAATACCAATATCCGCCACAGCAGCTCACCAGCAGAACCACCTCCCACCCCCACCAACCCCCGGGTGAGGCAGGTGCTGTGCTCACACTTACACCTGACGGTGTCTCCAGTCATGGAGGCCAGACCTCGTATGAAGCATATACGAAGAAAAAGAGACATAGAGAAGTTAGAAAAGAAAAAGACATAACGTAAGAATTCTGGAGGAAATGGAAGGTAGAGGTAAAGAGTTCCAAAGTTTAGCGTTGTAAGGAAAGAAACAAACATCACAACGGCCCACCCTTGAGTTGCCAGCTGCCACACAGTAACCATGTGAAGCAGCAGCGTGCTGAACATTTTGTGGTGTCGCTAATGGTGGGTACCCAAAATAATTCAGCTCTCGGGGGCAAAAAACAGAATTATATCTGTAAAAGAGGGAAAGAGAACCAACCCCGAGGAGGCAGGACAAGTGGGTCAAGTTCTGAGGTCAGACTGAGAGGTGATACGTCTGGTTGCTGTGAACTTGGCCACGACCAGTACCTGTTCCCAGCACCTGGTGTGACTGTGTCTGGTATGTGGCCACGTCTGGTACCTTGTACAGTGCCGGTACCAGGTAGCAGAACGTGTGGCACAGGAACTGTAACCCTCCCTACTCCAACCCATCCCTCCATCACCTCCACAAGAACAAGAATCCTAACCACCACTACGACGGGTACTACATCAAAAATCACTACAACAAATATCACAACTCCTACCACAACAGTACCATCAGCAAAACAGCACCACCATGAAGGTATCACAGTCACAGTAACAACACAACCCTACCACTACCATCACTACCACAACAAGAGTGTCACAACCACAACAAGAGTACAACCCTAACAAAAATACAACCTCCAAAAACACCATCATCAGCAATAGTACCAATATTACAACTGCAACAGCACCACCACCACAACAGTACCTACATCCGGTACCACACCACTGTGGCAGATAAAGTGTGGTATGTCAGGGGACATTATGACGAGGGCGCGTCGAGCCTTACAACCGGCCATTAATCTTCAGCGTTTCCAGTAAACCAGACAGCAAACCTCTGGCATTTATAGTAAGCCAGGCGGTCAGTTCTCAGCATTAGACCAAGCCAGCCGGATACTCTTATGCAGTCGTAGTGAACCAGTCAGCCGGTCTGCAGAATTTAAAGTAAGCCAGAAAGCAGTCATTAGCATATTAGACAGCCTGCTGCTCATTCTGAAGAATCGAGAAAAGGCAGTTAGGTAAATGAATAACGTTATGTGATGTTCTTCAACTGTTCAGCAAAGACAAATAACATTCTGAGGCGGTTTTGTCATCGTTCCTGTAACAGATCCGACCTTGACTTTTTCTTTTTTTTCAAGTGAAACGGCAACTCCTACGGGTGGATGAACAGCTGAGTTGACTGTGGACCGACTGCCGCAACCAGGGCTCGAACCTATGTGCTCTACTCTGGGTGGCCCGTGAATGCAACCGCTACACCACTGAGGCGTGTGATGTGTTGACCAGGATCTTCGATCTTTTTGGATGAAAACAAAGGCTAAAGATACTGCTGGATGCGCACTGCGTCAAAACACTCGTGTGTTTGGTTTGAACTTATCAAGATCAATACATTTACCCAAGACGTTATTTGGTAGACAAACAAACACACACTAACAAGGACACTAACCGAAGCCAGGCAAAAGTTAATACCGTACATAACTCTTGATGAACTAACAAGAAATTCATTTAATTAGAAAGAGTTAATGACATGCTTACCATCCTCTAAGTCAACCTGGTGTTGATCACTCAACCAGCAGGTAGTATGATAATGAGGAAGCCACTCACTATATCAGCCACTGGAAGCCACTGTCAAAATCGCCAACTAACGACTAAGCGAAGCCCACTGAAAAGCCATCTGTTTTTACAGTGGATCAGTCTCTTCAGCACCTTTTAAGAACGACGCTACGACCCTTGAACACGACGGCACGACCTTTCAGCACGACGAGACGACCCAAGGATACGATGGACTGGCTTCTGAGCTGACGATTCATCAGAACTAAAGGAACCGACCGCAGCGCATTTCTTTGTCATCTGTAGGTTTATATGTTTTCCTTTTCCCTACTGCTGTTTCCTAATTTCTTTGTATGTATGACAAGACGCGAGCACTAGAACATTGTCTTTTACTGTGATAAACTGAACATTACTTGGAATGTTTTTTATGAATATTCTGTCCAAGGATTCGCCATTGTTCTCGTAAGTCGACGAAGTTAAGTCAGTGCGTAAACCTTTTACATGTGAGGTTTTGTGATTTACTTTTGTCTTTCCAGAGACATCCTCTTCCTAGAGAAAATTCTATGTGATCTTATTTCTATACATTCATAATTTTTCTCATCCTGTGATTTTCTCAATGATTTTCATGTCCCCCACTTTCAGCCTCTGACGCTGTCGTCCATGTCGGCGCCAGGTGTCCACTGCTAATCCTACATGCATCGTGTTTACATTACAGCAACAATTTTCCCCCAGAGTTCCTTTTTATTTGTATGCCCCTTCTGCCTGTCCACAAGTCTGTTTTCCTTCTATTATTCTAACTTTTCTTTCTTCCCTCATCATCACATTTTTCCCCTTCGACTTCCAGCGCTTGATGTCCGTGTGGGCTGCAGGTATCCACTGCTAATCCCCCATGTCTCGTGTTTACATGAGGGCAGAGTGGCCTCCGACGCGCGCCAATATTCTCCCGCCGACTGGATATAAGGTTCATAAACGACGGTGATTAAATACCACAAAGTCCTCTTGATTCTCCTCATCCCGCCTCCGGAGCGCGCTTGAAGGGTTCCAACCCCACCCTGAGTGGCTCGTAATACGCTTAGGATATCATTACTCTCTTAATGTTGCCCGCCCAAACCCTTTATTAACCACATTCTCCGCCTACAGATGACGTTGCTGCGGTTACACCAGCCAAGCCATTAGGGAAAAAATGTGTTTACTGTTCTGGCTACGGGGAAAATACCTTTCAGTGTACTAACCTGCGGCTGCCGCAGGCAGTAACCTCTATGCTCCCGTACACGGCGGCAGCAGTTGCCTTCCTCTTGACTTATTATAACAGTAATTAATGATGTTGTTTTCAACAGATTTTACGTAAATGAGAAGACTTTGGCAGATTTAGGAGAGATGTTTTTCATTATCATTAAACGGGCAGAAGAGACAGAGATATGCGTCAGAAGAAAAGAAAATGGGTTTTGTGAGGAACATGAGAGTAAGATAGGCATAAGATGGAGTTTATGAGACAGCTGATTACGCCATGATGGAAATTGGGACATGTCTATCCTTGAAGTCAGGGGAATGGTCGTCATCCCTAGGATAGGGAAGGGCTGATAACAGAAGACCTGATGGTCCCTACAGAAAGGTGGTACCTAGAGAAAGAAAGGTCTCCTGGTAAGGCAGCCCTATAAGAAAGGTCCTTATAGCAAGTTAACCTTTATACGAATGAGCCCTTAGTGCAAGATGATCATTTTAGACAGAAGGTTCTTATAAAAAGGTGGTCCTTATAACAAGGTAATTCTTAGAGAAAGGAAGGCCACTAAAGTATGATGGTATTGATAGAAACAGGATCTCTTATATATGGTGGTCCTAACAGAAATAAGGTCCTTTTAGTAAAGTGGTCCAACCTGAGAGTTTCTGAGAGGGACCGTCCTTGTAGTAAGATAGTCTTTCTAGCAAGAACATTCATACAGGAAAAGTATTATTATAAAGTGGTCCTTGTAGTAAGGTTACCAATACAGAAAAAAGGTCCTTATACTAAGGTGGTCCTTATAGTAAAGCGGTCGTTATAGTAAGATGGTCGGAATAATTGGGTGGTCGTCAAAGGCAGGTGGTCGGAGGGTCGAGGCCTCTCAGGTCGGTCCAACTTTTACCGATTGAATCAAAATATTTTGTCGGCTTGAGGAGCCGATCTCACGTGGACCGATTTTTTTTTTTTTTTACTGTATTGGATTTTTTTTTAGTTTTCATTTTTTTTATTTATTTTTTGTTTATTCTAAGTAGATTATTTTACCCACTTCAGTTTCACTTTTGCGACTATATTTTCACTGGGAACTTTTGGACTTCATGCCATTATAATTGAGCTTATTTTCTCCATAATTCTCACTGATCTCATCAGAGGAAGGTTGGAGAACACGTTGTATCAGCAACCACGTACAGTTGTTGTTTTTCCTCACTTGATACATCAAACCAGAGCGACAAATGTTTATCTGATGACGTGATTAAATGAGATCAGATCTATGGCCAAAGCTCCAGCCAACTGACGCAGTGTATTAAGGATGTATTTTTTTTTGCCGTTCAGATTCGTAGTTTTTGTGATGTTCGCCAGGAACTGGCCGGATCAGAAGGCAGTCCGGTCCTTTAATCTCCAACGGGCGGCTCTTAACCGGCCTCTACTTTACCTGAAGAATTGTATTAGCCGGATCTTTTGTGGGGCTGGAGTAGCTGACCGCGGCGACAGAGTTGTTACATGTCATCCCTATGGGAGCCCCATTCACCTCCCCCGCCACCCGATCCTCTCACGCCGGCCTCCGCTCCGCTTCACCCGTCTCTTGCCTCATAATTTTCGATCAGTCGCTTACTGAGTAAACTTAACAAGATCATTGCTTGTGGCGCGATAAGCGTTCTTAGAGTGTCAGTGGCAAATATGTAATATTGGTACAATCTGGACACGACGTCACTGACGGGAAAAACTTTAGGATTCCGAACGCGGTGTACGAGAGTCCCTCTTGTGAGCGGTGGACGGGCGGGCTTTTCAAATTCGTCTCGCGGGCCGTGTGTGTGTCTGTGTGTCTGTCTGTCTGTCTGTCTGTTTGTGTGTCTGCAAGCGTGTGTGTGTGTGTGTGTGTGTGTGCCTACTTTTTATATTTATATTGGTGTGCTTGTGTGTCTACGCATGTTTATGCGCCTGTAAGTATACGTATGTGTGTACGTGTGTATGAATGAGTGTGAGTGTGAGGAGGGGGCAGCGGACCAACACCCTGATTTATCACCGTCCTCGCCATTCACCGCTTGAAGAGGTTGACACTAGTTTGAAAAGGCACAACAGCCGACATATGTGACTTCTTGCAGCTGCTTGACAAGAGAAAACGGATCGCAGTTCACCGTGACATAGAGACCGAAGCCTGGCCCGGGGCGCGGCGAGGGTTGCGGCCACAGGCAAACACTGACTATAAAATACGTGTTACAAAGGCCCTCCTGTTCACCAGCCGAGGCCATGTAACAGAATCCCCGTTATGAATGGCGTTACATGTCCCCCTTAACCATATTTCACACTAAATTTTTGAAAGTATTTATGAAAGTGTTGGGGTGAAGTCCCACTTGCCGTTTTCTATTGGGGCTTTTGTCAGGGGGCGCATTATACGCCTAATATTGTGTGAAAAGTTGGGCAAGGAGTCGCCTCAATGGCCGCCGCCCGACGCTCATAGAACTTTATTGGTCATGCAAACTGCATCACCCGTAATGATGTTCCTGACGGCCCTTCTTGCATGGGCCTTATTGAGTTACTTCACGCTAACTCACGGTATTGAGTTACTGGGCACTACATTACCTTACTGAGTTACTGGAAGCTAAGTTACGTTAGTGAGCTACCTAACGCTAACTTACGGTGTTTAGTTATTGGACGACGAGTTACGTCAGTGAGCTACTGGACGCTAGGTTACGTTATTAAGTTACTAGACGTAAACTTAGATTAGTGACTTCTGGTTAACGTGTATATCACTGGCCCAACACACGCTGCACCAGATCTTCCGCTCAAAACTTGATATATAGCTTCTCTGTGTGGCCAACATGTATACACACACTCTCCCTGTATGACCAACATTATATACACACCCTTCCTCTATGGCCAATATATATACATACACCCTCCCTGTATGAACATCGCGTATACACTTAGCCTCGCTGGAAGTTCAGGTAGTAAACATAACCTCCCTGTACGTGCAAAATGTATACTTAGCTTCCTGTATGGCCAGCATATACACGACGTCCCTGTATAGTCAACAAAGATATACAGTCCCTGGCCTGCTCCAGCGGTACAATGTATGGCGTCTGGCTGTATTTCCTGCCCACTTGAAAAGGAATCAGAGTCATTTTTCTTGTATTGTGAGTCAGCCATGGGACATACGGCCGCTATTGACGTATCTTCTCATATTTCTCACCATCTTTACACGGATTTATTTTTAGATGTTGAGTACGACGTTATGACCCTTGAGCACGACGGTACGACCCTTGAGCACGACTGTACGGCCCTTGAGCACGACGGTACGGCCCTTGAGTGCGATGGCCTGACCTTTGACTTGAACCATAAGGGTCAGGTCAAAGGCCGAGCCATTCTACAAGCTACTGTAGCCGTCCACAGTGTTATAATACAGGAGGACGGATGCTATCTCACTGGTTCGAACCAGACCAACATGGCCGTCTGAAGTGACTAATCTTTTAACCCAATTCCCGTCCTTCCCTTCTATTGTCTCTGGAAAATCCTCTCGCGATTATTTCTTTGCGCCATTGTCTCCAAGTATCGGAATAATACGCAGAATGCCCTCAGCCTCAACCCCTCTCGCTATTCCCTTCTCTTAATCCTTCACTCACCGCGTAAACACCGTCAAACAATCACGAATCACCCTGCCATTTCCTCGCTAAACAGGGAGAAACAGACGCCATTGTTGGCGATCACAGCGCCACTTCCTGCCCGCGGCGAGCGGCCCAACCTGATAACAATAACAGGGCCTCATGTCACTCAGAGTCGTACTTACACTCATTAGTGAGCCGATCTGATGGTCCGATCTGATGGTCTGTTCTGATGGGTTGTCAACACACGTGTTTCTGGTGGAGGGAACTCACTACCGAGTGTTGGAGAACAGGATGTAGGGGAAGAATGGAGAGGGGGAGGGGGCATGGGGCTAATGTGGGAGGGTAGATATGAAAGACGGCTCCACCAGCTGAATGGGAAGGGGTGATGGGTGCTCATGAAGGGGTGGGAATGGGAAGGGAACTGAAGATGAACTGATGGTGGTTATGGACGAGAGCAGTACATGGGTGATGTTGAAAGACTACCAACTCACCGACCAACCAACCAACCTAACTACTTACCTACCTACCTACCTATCTGCTCACTTACCAACCAACCTACCTACCTAACTACCACCCAACCAACCTACCTATCTACTAACCTACCTATCGACTTACCTACGTACTTACCAACCAACAACCTTCGCACAAACCTACTTACCAACAAACGTACCCACCCACCTTCTTACCATCTAACGTACCTACCTACCATCCTACCTACGTACCCGCAGATCCTTAAAAAGAGATTCTGCCAGTATCAGGACCATCAAAGGGCACTTATCTCACATCTTGTTTGCTTAACAATCCTGTTTCTCTCTCCTGCCTCTACGCATTACGTCACACCGGTCGCTGGGTCATCTGGACGTGTCTTTAACCATTCGCCAAGGTTTCTTTGAATGTGTGTTCTTTCACGCAGTCTCTTATCTCACTTGGCTGTCAGTCTTTCCGTCTTTCTCGCTGGGTTGCTGCAAATATTCATACGATGTATTAATGGTGCATTCCAAGGTATTACTGCAGACTTAATTACCCTCTTTCGACCTTGCTGCGATGCTCTTAAAGAGCCAAGGTTCTCCGCGATCCTAGTAATTTAATGACCTCAGATCACCATAAAGATTTCTAGACTATTGAGTTCAAGGTCGTTTCGCTTCTCACTGTAATGTCACTGCTCCAGTCCTTCGATCTTATTTATGAAGTATTTCTGCATTCATTCTAAATTGTTGATTCTGCTGGTCTTGTTGGTGACCACATGATACATAAGCATTTAAGTTTACTCAGTGTGTATGTAGTGAAGAGCTTCATTATCTATGTTCAGCCCCTCGTGGGTAATGTTCACATCATCATTCCACGTATTACCGAACCATGTAACATTAGTCTATGAAAGTCTTCTCCAAATTCTAGCTTTTCATTTACGATCACTCGTAAGTCCTTACCTGCGTCATCGTCACGAATCTTCTCTCCTGCTGGCCCTGTGCAACAGAGTGTAGCCAGCAAGTCCGGGATCTGTCCGGGGATTAGTTGTTCGGATTTCTATTGTCTTGTATTCTTTACGATGTCTGTCCATCTGCGTATTATGTTTAGATATTCAAAAATTTTCTGTTTTATATCTTATACATATATATGTTCCCTGCTTGTCGTAGAAGGCGATTAAAGGGGGTGCCAGCGGGGGGCTGGAATCCCTCCTTCTTGTATCTCAAATTTTTAAAGGAGGAAACAGAACAAGGAGCCAAGCTGGGGAGTGCTCATCATCCCCGAAGGCTCAGACTTGGGTGTCTGAATGAGTGAGGTTGTGAGATGAGAAGAAAGGAGAGATAGGTAGTATGTTTGAGAACAGAAACCTGGATATTCTGGCTCTGAGTGAAACGAAGCTCAAGGGTAAAGGGGAAGAATAGTTTAGAAATGTCTTGGGAGTAAAGTCAGGGGTTAGTGAGAGGACAAGAGGTAAGGAAGGAATAGCTCTACTCCTGAAGCAGGAGCTGTGGCAGTGTGTGACAAAGTATAAAGAAGTAAACTCTAGATCGATATGGGTAAGACTGAAAGTGGATGGCGAGAGATAGGTAATTATTAGTACTTATGCACCTGGCCATGAGAAGAAAGATCTTGAGAGGCAAGTGATTTGGGAGCATCTGAGTGAGGCTGTCAGCAGTTTTGATGTACGAGACGAGGTGTTAATGGTTGGTGATTTAAATGCGAAGATGAGTAATGTGGCAGTTGATGGTACAATTGGGATGCATAGAGAATTCGGTGTTATGAATGGAAATGGTGAACAGTTTGTAGAGTTGTGTGCTGAAGAAAGATTGGTGATTGGGAATACTTGGTTTAAAAAGTGGGATATACACAAGTATGCGTATATGAATAGGAGTTATGGTCAACGGATATAATTGCATTATACATCAATTGATAGGCGTGTAAGAGAGACACTTTTGGATGTGTATGTACTGAGAGGGGAGCTGGTGGGATGTCTGATCACTATCTTGAGGAAGCGAGGGCAAAAAATTGCGTAGTTTTTGACAAAGAGGAAACAATGTCGGGGAGAAGAGAATGGTGAAAGTAAGTGAGCTTGGAAAAGGGTATTGTGTAAAGAAATACCAGGAGAGAGATGCATGTGGCATGCTAAAGGATGGAGGTGGGCAGATGAGAAAGGGTAGTGAATGGTAGGATGGAGAAGCAAAGTTGCTAGTGAAAGAGAAAAGAGAGGCATTTGGACGATACTTACAAAGAAGGAGTGCAAATGACTGGGAGATGTATAAGAGA
>JAYMFT010169886.1:0-26235 GCA_038088735.1 Panulirus argus | reverse complement strand
GAAAGAAGCAGTTATCAAAATGGCACACCCTTGAGTTGCCGATGGCCACACAATAATCATGTGATGCAGCAGCTTGCTGAGTATTCATGCTTGCTCACCTGATCCACTCCTGGTGCCACCCCGTCCCATAGGAAACAGTATTGCCACCCCCTGCGCCAGTGAGTTAGTGCCAGGAAACATACAAAGAAAGGCCACATCCACTCACATCCTTTCTCTACCTGTAATGTGTAATTCTTTCTTCTTTCATACTTGTTGACCGCTGAAGACAGGCTGCATTTGCCGACATCCGTTCTCAAGCTGACATCTGCTGCACAGACTTTTCCATGGTTTCCCCCAGCTGCATCACATGCCCTGGTTCAGTTGGTTGTTGTGTTGTTTATTGGTTCTTTAGCATTTTCAGTATATGTATGGATCATGGTAAGGTACCCAAGGATTGGCAAAATGTATGTAGAGTGCCAATGAATAAATGCAAGGGTGAGAAAAGTAGGTGTTTGTGTTAAATTTACCTGGTAAAATGTCTGGAGAGTGGTGATTGAGAGGATGAAGGCATGTATAGAGCATCAAATTGAAAAGGAAAGTGTGGTTTCAGGATTGGTAGAGGATGTGTGGATCAGGTGTGTACTTTGAAGAATAAGTGTGAGAAATAGAAGGATTTGTATGTGGCATTATGGATTTAGAGAAAGCACATGACAGGGTTGATAAAGATGCCTTGTGGAAAGTCTTGCGAATATGTGGTGAGAGAGAAAAACCACTGGAAGTGGTTAGAAGTTTTTACATGAGTGTAAGATGTGTGTATGAGTAGGAAGAGTTACATAGGTACACAGGCTATACAGACCCAGTGTCCAAGCAAGGTGGTCTAGTCTTAAAATTGCTTAAAAAAATGCAGTCCTCTGAAAAGCAGTAGGCAAAAAGAATAGCAAAGTGAAGGCGCTCTCCCTACCCTCCACTCCCTCTGGCAACATGCTGGATGGAAAACAGGTAGAATGAATACCTTTGCAGGATTAATATGCCAGAAGGAAATTTTTATAGGAAAATCATTAGGTAGAATGAACAATGTATATGTCATGCATTACATCACTTTTTGTAATAAACACAATTTAAAGGGTAAACTTGAGTTCCGGCCTCTCAACTTACCCCATCTATATTATTCCTGATGTTGAAGAATGCTACAGTTAATCTCTTGCTCTCTTAAAGTAGGTGACATAGGTTTATTAGCTAATGTTGATATGTTACTGCAGCAAGGCCGGGGAGAGGTGGATGGTTGAGAATGTAGCATAATACAGTATACCACTATGTTTGATGATTGAGTAAATGAATTATTAACAACTGGAGATTGACAAGTAATTACCAAGTCTAATTTTGAAGATGTTAAGAATATAGCTCAGAACAACATGTTATGGGAGCTTATTCCATCCGTCAATAATGTCGTTAGTAAAGAAATATTTCATACAGTCCAGGTTAACTCTGTGACCTCTAAGTTTTAGTCCTTTTCCTTTTACTCTTGTTGGTTGTGCTGGAGCTGCTGTCAAGAAATTTTCAATATCAATGGTGTTGAATCCTTTAAGTATTTTAAAACATTGTTAATTTGCTTGGGAGATGCCTTTTGCTTAGAACAAGTTTAATTCTCACAAGCTGTCCTTGTATTTTTTATTTTTTTTATGCAAGGAAGGAATTGATTCAGTTGCTTGTCACTGACCTCATATGGTTCTTTTATGCAAGGAAGGAACTGATTTCGTTGCTGGTTGCTGCACTGCTTCCAATTTATGATTATACTTTCTTAAGTAGGAGGCCCAGAACAGCACTGCATATTTGAGGTGGGGTCTTACTAGACTTTGTTATAGTGGCAATATCACATCCTTGCTTTTGTGTGAAAAGTTTCCATAATAAATCATAACATCTTATTTGCTTTTTTGGCAGCTTCATTACAGTTCCAGAAGAATTTGAAGTTGTTGGAGACAGTGACCCCTAGATCTCTCACCCAAGGGATTTCCTTTATTTTGTGGCCCATCAGTTCATTAATTTTTTGTGGAGGATTTCTACTTGTAACAGCTGACATTTATTGATGTTAAATGGCTTTCATCATTTTCTAGACCATTCAATGATTTTGTCCAGATCCTTTTGTACTCTTAGCCTATTTTCTTCAGTTAATATGGCATTAATGAATTTTATGTCATCTGCAAATTTGAACAGTAAGCTATTCAGCCCTACTTCTGTATCATTAATGAAAGTGATGGGAAGTATAGGCCCAAGGATGGATCCCTTGGGGACCTCACTGATAATGGATGACCATAGTGATAATTCACCAATCATTACGACTCTCTGCTTCCTATCACCTGACTAGGCTTTTATCCGGTTTCCTATGCAACCATTAATCCCCAAGGCCAAGACTTTATGCATCCATTTAATGTAAGAGGACTTTGGTCAAATGCTTTTGGGAAGTCCAGAAATATATCTTGCTTTTGTCTTGTTGTAGGTTTGAATAATTTATGATGAAATTCAAGGAGATTTGTAAGGCATGATCTTTGCCTTCTAAAATCATGCTGTGATAATAGATTAGACTGTGCTGTTCCAGGTAGGCTATGATTTTATCTCTAATAATCGACTCCAGAAGTTTACATATAAGTGATGTGAGGCTAATAGGATGGTTATTTCACAGCTTCCCATTTTGAATATAGGAGTGACACGTGTCAGTCTCTAGTCCTGCAGGAATATTCCATCCTGGAGAGTTTTATTGAAAATATAGGTTAATGGTTTGGCAATTTCATGAAGGAGAGTGACTGGTTCCAAATGAAGTTTGGTCTTTGGCAGAAGTGTGTGATGTCTCCATGGATGTTTACTTTGTTTATAGATGGGGGATGAGAGAGGTTAATGTAAGGGTCTTGGATAAAGTAGCAGGTATGCAGCCTGTAAGGGGTGAGGAGGGCCTAGGAATTGAGTTCATTGTTGTTTGATAAAAAAACAGCACAATTGCAACAGGCTCACCCTCTACAGGTTACTTAACAGTGCCAGCATTAGAGTATTGAATACCAACAGAGTTTTTCCGACTCATACAAGAGGAAATGAGCTCGATTATGTCATCCTGTTAAACGATGTTGGACTCTACTATGACACAGAGATAGTTGAGCTCACATTTGATCATTATGCTGTTGTATCAAATGTTGAGCTGCCAGGGCTGCTTCTCAGCAGTATTCCCGCGAGGAAGAGGTTGTCAATTCCTTCTAAGCACAGAGATAAAACCATGGAGTCACTGCAGTAGTGGTATGATGAGTTGATCTCTTTGAGGAGGATTTAGTACAGAACACCGAAAGGATCATCACTGGTTTCACCTGGAGGGTTAAAGGTCAGCAGATAGGTGCAAGAGCCCTTTCCTCTAACAGGTGGTAGAATGAGATGAAGCAGTTAAGAGAATCAACAAGGCCTACAAAACAGTCAAGCAGGCCTACCTGCTCAATCCAACACCGAACAACTATACCATCTTGCAACAAATGGCCAAATAGGTGAATGAGATCAAGAGGGCCGCAAAGGAAACGGACTGTCTTCAGTAATGAGAAAGGTCAATATCGTCATCAGCAAGAAGAAAAGAGAACCGAGACATCCAAATCCAACTGCCAAGGCAAAGGAGCTCATCACCCAGTGGTCGTCAGCCTCTATCTACGATGGTCTTCCCTTCAAAGTTTGGCAGACCTTACAGAAGGAGGGACAGAGGCTATACACAATCAACAGAGCCCTTTGGGGAGAGGGCCTTGGTGATGGTGTGCCTTTCACTGATTTTGAGCTGAGAGCTGCACTGAAGCTGAGAAAGTCAACAAGTTCAGGAAAGGATGGAATAACCTATGAGGTAATCAGAGCCTTTGCATCCCTCACAGGGAATCCAATCCTCCATCTGTATAACGCCATTTGGAAGGCAGGACGCCTCCCTAAGGTCTGGAAGTATGCCGTCATCATCCCCATCCCCAAACCCAGGAAGCCAGGTGATATGAGGCTGATGTCTCTAACACCCTGTCTTTACAAAGTCTTCGAGAGGCTCCAGCATCTAATGAATCATCGACTCAGCAAGTGCCTCTATGGCTTCCTGCCTGGGAGGAGTACCCACAACTGCATTCATCTGGTCAAGAGCAATACCCAGGCAAATTACACGGCCTTCATTTATCTTAAGGGGGCCTTTGATAGGGCGAACCCAATCACCTTCCTTGCAGAACTCAACAACATCATGAGCAGCAAGATGCTCTCGATCATCAAAGATTACATGACTGACAGGTATGGATCTGTGTACCTGGATGGGGTGTATTCAGATTGGAAGAAGATGGAGCTTGGCACCCCTCAGGGTGGAGTTCTGTTGCCCACCCTTTTCAACGTCTTCATGGATGTGATAGTGCGCACCAAGATGGACAGTATTGTCAAGACGATCTAGGCAGATGATATTATCCTACAGTCGAGAAATAAGAGAGACCTGCATTTGTGCCCTCGACATATTCACCATAGTATGTAACTCCATAGGCCTAGTAATCTCACCGAGCAAGACCAAGGTTCTCATCAGCAGACCCAAGAGGAGCCAAGTGTTTTGCATAAAGGGCATGAGCCTCGACAGTGTTACTTACTATAGGGACCTTGGTGTTGCTGTGGGCTGCTACGGGTACCAAACCCAAGTCCTTCAGCAGTCCTGCAGTGTCTGCTTCAACCTGCAATACAGAGTAGCCGGTGGGAGAGTCTGCTCCTTTGTAATCTCCCTCAGGTAGCTATATATTATGCTTGTGAGATCTGTCATAGATTATTTTGTGGGCAACATAGTCGATGTCAAGAAGACCAAGGCGTAGATGCCCGAGGGAATACAAGACAAGGCTGTGAAGATCATTCTAGGCTGCACCACCTCTGACCGTAGTGAAAATGCAAGGGGGGAGGCCAAATTCTTGACCATTATGGCTAGGATCCGGGAGGTAGCGGCTGGGCAGATCTTCTGCAGCTTCAATCTCTAAGACGACAAGCTGTTCTGCAATATCTTCACCAAGCCCAAGACCAGGAAGGAGTTCAACAACAGATGGCTTGCTGCCGTGTGAACTCTCTTTGAAGGAGTGGAGCGCACGCAGTTCCTCGATATGAGAAGGGTCCCCAACATCCCACCATGGAAGTCCTCATTCCAGTTGTGGCCCTCCCCATGAAGAACACCACCAGGAAGGCTGATACACCTGAGATCCAGCTGCGGCAGGAGTTCGTCGAGAGGACCTTCCAATCTCCCCATAGAGTCTACGATGAACCTACACCAGTGGATCCATCTGAGAGGATGGATGGGTGAGCTGTGGTATTGCTTTGAGAGAGAGCAGAGCTGCCACCTTGAGTTTCTGTCAGGAGGCCTTCAGGGTCTCCAAAGAAGTCTCCTTGATCCAGGTTGGGCTGGTGGCGATCACTGCTGCTCTTGCCCTTGTCGAAGCCTTAGAGGTTCAGTCTGTGGATAACCATAATAGTCACCGACAGCCTGAGTGCTCTGTAATCAATGCAAGGAGAAACCCCCAAAAATGAGCTGCTCATGCGAGCCATCTATCGGAAACTCAGGCACTTCATGTTGCAGGGGAAAAGGGTGTATTTCATATGAGCTCCTTCCCACTGTGGCATTGGCAGGAACGAGGATGCTGACAGGCTCACGGCACGAGGAGCAGTGAAAGTTGAGATCCTCCATGGATTCTCTTGCCCCATCTCCCACCTCAAGACTCTGATGTCCTACAAAGCCAGGAGGATGATATATACCTCTGTTAGGAGGTATCTGAATCTCATTGGTGGCATTCCTCCAGACTACGCAAAGTACAGAATGCACAAGAGATCAGTGCAAACCTTGTTCTCCAGAATTCGCCTGGGGTACAGATACATCTGGGAGGTGATTCATGGACCAAGCAGTGATAAGTGATGACCTGCAAAGTGCTAATGAAGTGATAAGATCAAAGAGTGGTAAAGTGATCAATGCCAGTTACAGACATTGCAAAAGTGCAAATGACCACACTCTTGTTCATTATGTTTTGCAGTGCCCATATATTGAAAAGCACAGGGGTCAAATCTGTAGGGATTCCAAATCTCTTCTCACACAATTTGCAAAGCCTTAAGTTTTTATTAGGATTAAGAGAGTTCCCTGTTTCTCTCAGCACAATAGTAACCTGCAATGTGTAAGTGAAGTGATCAAAACACAAAATTGATTGACAGCGAGTCGTACAGTTGCACACAGTGAGCAAATATTGCAAAGTGACCATATTTATTATTTTTTTTTTTCTTTTTTACTAGACAACCTAGTCATGGGCCAATCATGCCTTCCGTTGTCAGTTGTTCTTATGTAAACTCTCTTCACCTAACTGTATTAGTTGCACACCCGAGTTTCCCAGCTAGAGGATGTCTCCTTGCCCAATGTTATCCATACTTGTACTTTGCAGTTTCCCAGTTAGAGGATGTTTCCTAGCCCAGTGTTGTCAATTTCATGTTACTAGTTCTTCCTGTCAGACATGTTTTAATTAGAATAATTCACAAATCTTCATCTAAATCCTAGTCATACTTTCATGTATAGCATATTAGTGTACAGTTTTCCTCTATGATAGACCTACTGTCTGGGGGACATATTGATCGTCTCTCCAGTACAGACCTTTAGTTGTGGTCTTCAAACTTTGTCTTCCTGTAAGCCTTTGTCAATAAAGGAATTGAATTGATATTGAAACTGCAGCAGTTGGTTACTAAGTTTGGGAGTGCGTGGGAAAGGAAGTTGAGAGTAATTGTGAATAAAAGCAAGAATATTAGGTTTAGCAGGGCAAAGGGACAGGTTAGTTGGGGTGTGAATTGGGATTAAGAAAATTTGGAATAAGTGATGTGCTTCAGATACCTGTGAGTGGACTTGACAGTAAATGGAACCATGGAAGCAGAAGTGTCCTAAAGTGGGTAAGAGGGCTAATGTTGTAGGAGCATTGAGAAATGTGTGGAAAGAGAGGTCATTATTGTGGAGAGCAAAAATGGGTTGTTTGAAGGTATAGTAGTCCCAGCAATGTATGGATGCAAGGCATGGGCTATAGAAGAGGATGTATGGAGGTGGTGTGGATGTGCTTTGATTAAGTAACGAAAGAGTAAGATAATAACGAGTGTGGTTGCAAGAGCTGAAGAGGATGTGTAGGAATGGTTTGGGCATATGGAGAGAATAAGTGAGAAGAGGTTGACAAAGGGTGAAAATATTTTGATTGATTGGGGACTGAGCATGCAGGATAATGACAGGCATGCATGGGATAGAATGAATTGGAATAATGGGGTATACAGGGAGCAGTGTACTGTTAACAGACTGAACTAGGGCATGTGAAGCAGCTGGGAGAAACCATGGAAAGGACTGTGGGGCTGTGGTTTTGGTACCTTGCACAGCTAGAAAATGGATGTGATCTAGTGCAGCCTTTCTTTGTCTGTTCCTGGTATTATCTCACTAACATGGGAAACAGCAGACAAGTATGAAAAGAACTAATATAAAATGTTTTTGACAAGTGCTCATGAGTCAGCATGTGTTGCTGCTTACTGTTCTTTTAAATCTGGATACTTAATATTTTTTCATGCCCTCTACCATTTGTTCATCATTATGAGAATAGGGAGCAAGAAATTTGTTACTCTAGAAATTTTCTGCTATCCTGCTGGCATCATAAATACTATATTTTCATTGGTTGGTTAATAGTACAGAAGCAAAGTAAAAGTTACTAGTGGGAGGTAGACTACAGAAGATGGATTTATTGTAAAAATTTATTAGGGCTGGATACTTCAGATGATGCCAGAGAAATTATTGAGGATCAGATGCAATGGAAGCATTTTGCATATGGGCATGGGTCATTACCCATGTGTGAACTGGGAATGGAGTGATGATGAAGGAAAGATATTTTATGAGAAAAAGAGCATGAGTGGGACATGTAAGCATGTGTGTGCAGTAATGGTAAGACACTGTGCTCTACTTTTCATCTACCTTGTTTGCAGTTCCCTATAGCATAATGTTGTCTGACATTTTATTGAATAATTTCAGGTTTTTCACAAAGTATTTGCCCTAAGAATTCCCATAAGTTACATCACTAAATTGTAGGAGTTCCCTGTTGCAAAATATGCAGTATCATACATAAATTTCATTTTACTTTGTTCATTTCTCTAAATTCTTTTTCAGGAATCATCTTGCTCATGTAAATTTCATTTCTTATTGTCTCTTACCACTTTGTCCCATTCACCTTGTAAAGTGTACTTTTTCTTTATTCACCATTTTATCAGCACTCTACCTCTTGGATATTTTGTTTCGATATTCAACATCCCTGCAAAATATTCATTATCTCTGTAAGATCTTTGCTGACTGTATTTCTGATAGAAAAAAGTATTTTGGTAACAAATTCATTATGCAAATCAAACCGACTTCTTATTTCTCTCAACTTTGTATTTTCTTACCTCACTCTTTATCACACCAGATTTCATCAGACTTTTTTTTAATCTGAACTATGTTTTATTTCATTGCAGGTATATCAGTTAGAAATATGCAACACACCTCAGGGCTACTCCAGGGCTGTTTCTATTTCCCAGACATCACTATTAAATCAGAAAATTAGTAATCAATGGCAGTTTAGAGATTTAGTAAATCACAATCTAGTGCACAAATTATAAATGTATTTTGCCTGGAAAATTATTCCTCATGATTCTAGCCACAGCATTTTGAATGCTTAGGTTACTGTGTGTAAAACATCAAAGACTGTTCAGTGTGACACAAACACCTGAAGTAAATTGAGGATGTGAAATGAAAGACTGCATGTGCTCATTTTATCAAATGTAGTTATGGGCAGAGTAAGAAACATACAGAACAGTACCTACAAAAAAATAATTTGTACCAGTATACCAGAATGCTTTCCATCCCTGGTTCACTTTGAATTTTCCTCTATTTATTATTTCCATAACCTTAACCTGTCCACTGTACAAAGTTTCTCCGTGTGAATCAAACTTACAAGCATAAAATTAGTTCATTCATTCCTAACAAAAATGCATCATTAACACACTTATAATATCACCGTTGCATCTGCTCTAATAATGTTTTTCTTTAAGAAAAGCCCTAAACAAACTTTATATTGATTATTGTCACAACTCCATCTGTTGTTATTCTGTCCACAAACATCTAATCTCTCATCACACAAAATAACATAAAGAGAGAGAGAAAACAAGTTCACTTCGTAACTCTAGGTTTTTTTGCATTGAGTGCTATGTGCTACCCCTTCCTTTTGGCAAAATGGTAGGGGCCATAGACAGAAGTACTAGGTAGGTAAAGTGGTTAGGAACAATGGGTAAAAGTCAAATTGGGTAGGATCATTATGTAGAAAAAGTAGGTTGGAACATTAGGTAGAGGAACTTTGTAGGAGCTTTAGGTGGGAGCCTCTGGAAACACTGCACTAGAGTTTCCCTCTACCAGTGGTCTGTTAAGGGTGAGGCACTAATGGCCAATAAGCAGCAATGGAGAAACTTTCACTGTGGTCAACCCCTTGAGGTTTTTCCTGGAGGGAACTGCATCAGAGATATAGATAGATTGACAGACCATCTGATTTTCCAGAAACCATAAGTCTTTTATAAAAAATTCTTATTCTAGACTTGTATTATTTTAGCATGTCAGTTTACAGTTTCAAATAAAATTACAAAATACATTAAACTAGGGAACCCCCCCAAAAAATGGTTGGTACAAATGTCACTTTTACTAAACAAATTTACATATGTGCAAACTTACGTATACAAAAGTTTTTGTCTTTCACAAGGTATGGTCTCCCACTACCTTTCTCAGCTGTCAAACTCAAATGAAAAAAAGTTTTGTGTAATGCTAGTCAACAATATGGGATGTTCCCTACCAGTACATGGCTAGGACAATATCATTTTCATCTTAGCCATTTATCTCATTTAATATACAACAAGAAGTTACACAAGTATATGCATCTGGTGATGGTACACATAGAGGTCAAGTCTTAGCAGAATCTACAAACTGGAAAATGCCCAATCTTTAGGGGTTTCACTACAGAAATATTTAATCATGGTTAAACCCCATAACCTCAGCATAGGACCTTTGCTATTCATTAACATTGCAATTGGACTCTGTAAATCAGCTTCACTCAGTCCTTGCATAAAAAAAAATTCATGCCCATTGAGAGATCCCTTTGGCAAACTGGGTGAAAAGTTAAGTCAGTAAAGTTCTTGCAGTGCATGCTGGGCACACACCTGTTACCATAAATGAGACCCCAAAGTATTCATCACTGATTCCACTTAATACAGCAGTTTCTGAGTTTTGCTGATGATAATGAAATTACACCTATGTAATTTTCAAATTTGTTTCCATCAGCTAACATCTACAACAACAGTTTCTGCAAATTTGGCTGAAGAAGATGGGAGTAGTGCTTTGCTGACATCACTGTTACATACAGAAGAAGTTGCTGCTAGCTGCTGCATGCTAGTCACATTTGGTGCTCTCTCTGGATTTGAGGCAGTGAGGAACATCTGAATAGCACCCATCAGCGAAATATGTTCACGACTAAGAAGCATCTCAGCAGCAACCTGAAATGAAGAGTACACACTGAAGTGGTACTTTTACATTAAAGATTCAACCACAGAATGGGATTCAGACTGAATAGTAAATTCCTGGTACATGGTACATGGCTTAAAGGGTTTAATGCTGAGGAATAGATTAACATGATTCAGCTTTAAGAGTAAATCAAGAAAATAAAGTGCATTCTATAGAATTCTTGATAAGACAAGATAAAAAAAAGAAAAAAAAAATACACAAGTGATGTGAGATGCAACAGAACACTTAAAAGAGAAAACAAATGAAAGTTGTGTGGCAGCAAGGCGTAGTGTCATAATGAATGTGTTATTATTCCACCAGAATAATGCTAAGAACAAAACTGCATAAATGGTATACATCATTAAGAAAATTAAGACTCGGTTACCTTCAAGAAAAGGAAAACAGGATATGCCTGTATTACAATATTTTTATAAGTTTTGGTTAAACGTTTATCATTTTTGTAAGAATTCCTACCAAAGGATAAGATTTAACAATACCACAATTTTATTAAATAATATACACTTCCTCTAACAAATAACAGAGTATATTAGCCCTTGTAGAAAAAAATAAATAAAAAGACTAGATTTACTTTCAGCTTTAGACAGCAGAGTGTCATTCACATTTTTGCACTTGCCCAATGATCAACTATGCATAATTTGGATGCTTGCAAGTTTTTGAGACAAAGCACATTTTGATACACAAAAGCTGCTTCTCATTTATATGTGAAAATCCTTAGTAAAAGCAATAGAATGCCAAATAGGATAGGTATGTATCATAATATGCACATGGGAGAGCTTGGAAAGCATTTTCTAATTTGCACACAAAAAGTAAATTTACTAATGACACAGTCACTGTAGAATATTACCTTGAAATCAGAACGTGCAGTGAGCACAGTAATATAAAACACAACTCTCTTTAAAAAATTGTTTGCTGCCACTGGCAATACTATGGACTATAAAGTAGTGAAGCTTGAGAAGACCCTGGATAATTATCTACATTGTAAGAAAAAAATATGTAAGGAATAGGGGAGAAAGAATACTTCGCATGTACTCCTTGCATGTCGTAGAAGGCGAATAAAAGGGGTTGGAGCAGGGGGCTGGAAATCCTCCCCTTCTGGTTTACCTTTCCAAAAGAAGGAACAGAGATGCAGGCCAAGTGAGGATTTTTTCCTTTGAGGTAAGAAGTTGTATGCAGCTTTATGGATCTGGAGACAGCGTATGACAAAGTCAAGTGGAATGCTTTATGGGATGTTTTAAGAATATATGGCATAGAGGGACAACTGTCGGATGGTGTAAAATCCTTCTATAGAGGAGCAAATGCATGTGTAAGAGTGGATGGAGAGCTGAGCGAAAGTTTTGGGATACATTTAGGTATGAGGCAGGGCTGTATGTTGTCACCATGGCTTTTTAATATATATATGGATGGAGTGATAAGAGAGATGAAAGCAAAACTGGGGAAAAGGGGTGCAGAGATGGAGTGTGGCTGTGAAATATGGTGGCTAGTGGCAAGCCTGTTTGTGGTTGATACTGTGCTGCGTGTGGAGAGTGAAAAGGAGCTGCAGAAGGTTGTACGTGTGTTTTATGATGTGTTGGAGGAGGAAATTGAAGGTTAATGCAAGTAAAACTAAAGTAATGGTGTTTGAAAGGAAATGGAGTGAGAGTATAGATTTTGTAAAACCATATAGAGTGGAAGAAGGTGTACTAAATTGTGCTGTGGAAATGGGGGGAAAAAGACTGGAAGAAGTGAGGGAATTTAAGTATCTGGGAGCTGTCTTGGGTAAGTGTGGTGATATGGAAGGAGAGAAAAGGGAGAGGGCAGTACAGGGTAGACGAGTTATTGGGCCCCTCAATAGAATAATGAAGGGTAGAGGTGTAAGTATGGAAGTGAAGAGAGGTTACAGGACAGCACAGTCCTCCCAACCCTGACCTATGCAGCTGAAACATGGATGTGGAATGAGCCAAGGAGGTCAAGAATACATGCTGTGGAAATGAGCTATTTTAGAAAAGCATTGGTGTGACTAGATGGAATGAAGAAAGAAATGAAAGGATGTATGAGAGATGTGGTATGGCAAGGAATGCAAAAGGAGTGAATTGTGGTGAGGTAGAATGGGTGGAACGTAATACTTTGAGGCAGTTTGGGCATGCGGAAAGAGTGCAAGACTGGGAGTTTACAGTGAGTGTATGATAGTAAAATTAAAGGGGTTAGTGTGAGTGGAAGCACAACTGTGACATGGGGAGATAGGGTGGAGGAATACTGGAGGGAGAGGAACAGATGAGGAATGCATGGAATGGTGTATGCATGAGAGGCATATAAGGACAGGGATAAATGGAGACGCTTTTGCTGTGACCACCCCTTGATGGGAGTTCCCAGATGGAACGGGTATCAGAGACTACATGGAATAAACAAAGAAGTTAAGGGGTGTATGAGAGATGTGGTATGGCATGGAATGTAAAGGGAATGAATTGTGGAATGGTAGAGTGGGTGAAACGTAATACTATAAGGTGGTTTGGGCATGTGGAAAGAATGTAAGACTGGGAGTTTATAAGGAGTATATAACAGTACGTTTAAAGAGGTTGGTGTGAGAGGAAGACCCCCTGTGATGTGCAAATAGAGTGGAAGAATAACAGAGGGAGAGAAATGGTGTATGTAGGGGAGGTACATAAGAACTGGGATAAGTGAAGACTCTTTTGCCAGGGCCACTCCTTGATGGGAGTTCCCGAAGGGAATGGGCATCAGAGATATAGATAGATAGACAGATTTACTCTGCTTTTTATTCATACACAATACCCCACCAGAGTAAATTATAAAACAATATGGTATTCTCAGCTGAAACACATCCAGACATGATAAATTTACTTCAAAACTAACTTAAACTGCTCCCTCTATTTGAATACTTCAGTACTACATTGCTCTGTTCTTTTTACTAATTAGTTTCACATTATCTCACAAGATTTTGCATTCAGGGGACAACTTACCTCATCCTTTAATCGTCTAAAGTGTCTCACCAAAGCTGGATTTTCATCCAGTGAATCGCCATAGATATCTGTAAAAATGAAAATAAGAGTACAGTAATTCCATGTAGTTGGTAGTTGATAGTAGTCTACAGTCACCAGGCAGCCTAGCAACAAACAAAAAATTTGTGACTGCATGCGATACAAGAAATGGTAAATTATGTATTAATAAACTCTGGTTTGATTATCCCCATGTGGTTTGTTAGCTTCAGTACCTTGTCATTTAATATTAATCCACCTGCATTTTAGAGTTTCCTTCCCACTTCCTGCTTTTTTTTTTTTTTTTTTTTTTTTTTACCACCTGGTCTATCTCTCCAAGTGAAAATCCAATTTTTTTTTTCTTAATGCCTGGCTTCAATATTCTGTTTTGAAAGTAGCCTTTATTGGCTTACACCTCCCCTTATTTCCTATTTTATTAGTTAATTCTCTTTCAAAGACTACAACAAACAAATCTAAATTTCATCACTTTTCTATATCATCCTATCCCCTGTTCCACTATGAACTGATTAAGTTGTTGTCTAACTCCTAGAGCTTATCATCATCCATCTTAAAATTTTTGGTCCAACTGAACAGCAAATTCTTTGCCTATAAGATAGAGTATGTTACTATCGATCTATAATTCCTTTATCTTGCTGTCATTTTCTTCGCTAATCTCCCACATAACATTTTCCTTGAGTCCACATAGATTCTTTGTAATATTTACACTTTGCAGTTCTCCCTGTCCCTCATGCACAAGTGGTGCATCTCTGAAAGTGCTTCAGTAGATGCAGTCATAAAATGACAGGAGTTTCACCTTATATTCCCTTGTCTGGAAAGGGGCTTTTAATACACAAGATTTTCTGAAATCAGCCACACATCAACACAAAAAATGCCTGAGCTTAGTTCTGTAATACATTGTTTCTATTTGATTGTGTAACATCCTTGCTTTCTTTAAACTGCAAGTCTAAAATGTTTTTAATTTACTTTTAAAAGTGGTACATTCCAAAACATTCTGAATATGAAAAAAAGAATGCAAAAGAAACCTTTTGATTTACAAAAAAATTATGCAAACCTTAAAAGTGACTAATAATACTATTCTGGCAACATGCTGTCTTGGTAAAAAAAAAAAAAAAATCAATGGTTCTAAATTACTCATAAATGTTACCATCACAATAGCCCTATCTATACCATATGATAGCCAAGATATAAAAGTAACTCCAAGAACTATGTATAGTTACATACCGATAACAACATTAGTCACATCCATAAGAACCTGCTTGTATGTTGGATGGCGAATATTCTTTATCAAGAAAAGTAGCAAAGGTGTTAGCTTCTTCACGTCCCTCCCAGCAACAGCAGTTCTAATTCCTCTACATCTGAATACATGAAAAAAAGTACTTTATGTACTTCAAAGTTAATACCAACATTGATTTACAAGTATCTAGTATGTGCTAATGTAGCTTCTAATAAAACAGAATGTTAAATGATGTAGCTTCTAATAAAACAGAATGTTAAATGATGTAGCTTCTAATGAAACAGAATGTCAAATGAAGAACTTTCATATTATTGTGAAAAATGTCTAATGTGTGTAATTACGACATAGGTATATTAAGGAAAATTCTTTAGCAACATTTAAGTAAATGCCTCATATCAACAGAATGGGCAGAGTGACACTGAAAAAGTATTTGGAAAAAGTTAAAATGCCTCATATCAACAGAACGGGCAGAGTGACACTGAAAAAGTATTTGGAAAAAGTTAAAAATTATTTGGTGAAAAACAAGACATGAAAAAAAAAAAATTATTTGGTATGTCAATTTCTAAAAGAGGAAACAGAAGGAGTCAAGCGAGGAGTGCTCATCCTCCTTGAGGATTCAGATTGGGGTGTCTGAATGTGTGGATGTAACCGAGATGACAAGAAAGGAGAGATAGTAGTATGTTCGAGGAAAGAAACCTGGATGCTCTGGCTCTGAGTGAAATGAAGCTCAAGGTTAAAGGGGAAGAATGGGTTGGAAACATCTTGGGAGTAAAGTCAGGGGTTGGTGAGAGGACAAGAGCTAAGGAAGGAGTCACACTACTGACCAAACCTAACCTAACCAATATGAGACCACACCAATTGGGCATTTCTGAAATCCTTCATCTGTGGTGTCTAGTTTCACACAAAAAGTGATAAGATGCTTGGTTTATTTGTGTAACACGAGCATCTTATACAACACGTTTTACTCTAATGTCCTAAAATATATACAGTATACATACCATACACCAATGTGAACTCAGCATATGGAAACATTTATCTAATTTATGAAAGACCTAATAGAGGAACTTATAAGTAATCATGCAAATAAACCCACTTCTGGTATCAGTGTCAAACAATATCATCATTCACACAAAACCACATCTGGTATCATTACCATGCTAGTATCTAATATCAAGCATCACTTAGAGTCAGCATTATCTCATTCGTCCAGCTACCAGTCTGTGATGCGATTCCCTGTATCACTTAAAGAAGTCTGCAGCTATTCTTATGATTTTCAGGTGAATGCCTAGGCTGGTGGATTTCGTATGTTCTCTGCTAACCATACTACAGAATTGGAATAATCTTGCTAGAGAAAAAACAGAAAGAATCATTAATATAATTATTATCTTACACCTGCTCATCTTTTCCCACCTAAGTAAGGAAGCATCAGAAGCAGATAACTAAGCTTTGAGGATGTATTCAACCATGTCTTCTGTTCCACCCTTTAGGAAGTTAATACTACAGGAAAGAACTTCCAGTCCTTTGCAGTCACCATCAACAACACAAAAAAGATACATGAGCAGTATTTTTTCTACCCTACCCCTCCTCTCAATGGTTGAGGCTGTGAAGTCTCAATGTGCATGGATATGACCAGAAGATATTCTGGCTTTGAGTGAAACTAAGTAGAAGGGGAAGGAGGGCTGAACAGTTTAAGGGTAATGTCTAGGGCTAGTGAGAAAGCAAGAATGAAGGAGGGGTTAGCACTTCTGATGAAGTAGGAACTGTGGGAGTCTTGTCAAAGAAAGTAAGGAAGTGAGGTCAAGACTGATGTGAGTAAGAACAAAGGCAGACTATGAGGAGAGGTGACTGATGGCAATTATGAACCTTTTGGTAAAATGTAGGTAGTAGCTGGTAGGTAGCCACCGACTAGGGAGGTATATTACTGGTACTACCCTGTTAGTAATGGCTGTACACTGAACCAGCACTTCAGTGGTTGTCAAGGAGTACTCCTTTGACCCAGGTAGCTATTTTTTCTTTTTAGCTTCACCTACACATAGACTACTGGCATTCTGTCCACAAACATACGATATCTTATTATACATAACACTTGAGAACACTTAACTTACACGACTCATTCTTTGCAACTCTAGATTTTCCTGTGGTGAGTGACTTGTGCTAGTCCTGCCTTTTGGTGAAATGGTATGAGCAATAGACAGAAGCAGTAGGTAGGAACATTTGACAGAAATACTACGTAGGAGCATTAGTTAATAATAGTAGGTAGGAACATTAGGAAGGAATATTAGGTGGTAACAGTTAGTAGGAACATTTGGTAAGAGCTTCTGAAAGCACTGCACTAGAGTTGCCCTCTGCCAGTGGCCTGTTAGGGGTAAGGCACTAAAGGCTAAGAAGCAGCACTGGAGTTCAACAGTTATAGAGACTCTTTTGCTGAGGCCACTCCCTTGAGGGAGTTTCCTGAGGGAACGGGCATCAAAGATATAGATAGACAGCTATATTATTAAGAAAAGTGAAGAAGAATGGAGTGCATTTATGGGTGAACTAAGTGAGTAATTTGGCAGTTTTAGTACAATCTTGAGGCTAGAGGATCCGAATGCAAGAGTGGGTGATGTGGTAATTAAGGGTATAATTAGGGTGGATGAGGTATCCTGTGTGCATGAAAGTGGGGAACAGCTTCTCAAGTTATGTGCTAGGAAAGAATTGGGTTTGATTCCAGACATGTAATGGTGAATAGTTTATAATGATTCCATGTGTTAAGAACATGTTGTACATTTAAACAGATGTCACCGTATAGTGCCCTGTGTCAATTAAGAGTCAGACCTTGCTATGTGAGTAAGCTATTCACTCCTTTGTCCATTATGGGTCATTAGGGACAGATTAGATGGGATGGTATCTGACTGGTCACACAAAACATGGTCTGGTCACACAAATCATGGTCTGAGATGGGTGTAATGGTCTTAGTCACTGGTTATCACTCTACTGATGCTAGCCATGTAATGGTGAATAGTTTATATCAAATTCATGAGATAAAAACATGTATAGATTTAAAAATATGTCAACAGCATGTCTGATGTTAAGAGTGAAACCTTGCCACATGAGCTAGCAGGTTATCCCTCTGCCCACTGATTATGAGACATGATATGGGTCCTCACTGGTCACTGATAATGTAATCTGAGATGGGTAACTTTTAGCTAGTCATTGGTGTAATGGTCTTTGCGACTGGTTTTTACTCTAAAGATCCCGGGTTCAATCCTAGGTGTGTAATAGTGAACAGTTAATGTATTCAATAATGTTATCAAACTTACCTTATCAATTCCTGTAAAACTGCAACAGATACATTTGTGCATTTGTTTGCAATGTATGACCCCATGACTGTATCCAAAGCACGGCTGTACTCGAACTTGCTGATCATTCTATCATATTTTGCAATTTTTTCATGTGCTCCATGTGAAACAATCTGTCGATGAAAGTAATCAATTGTCATAAGCACTGGGGATGGGATTATTCAAAATTCTGTAATTAAAGGGTGGGTTGTGAAGTACGAAAATTTCTTTCTCTTCCGAAGGTAGAACCCAATTAGTATTTCAGAGAGCATTTGCTGGTGAGGGTTACAACAATTCAACCTCCCAAAATACAGTGTATCTTTGAGGAATCGCCTTTGACCATACATTAGCTAGGAAGTCAACTCATGGTCATTCACAGAGGCCCAGGAATCAATCACCAACCCACCCAAGTCTATAAAGATATGGCATGGTAGTAAGGCACTGCTCAGTGGCCAGCAGTCCTTATCACTCACTAATCATTGAAATCTGTGCCTTAGGGCTGTTTTGTCAAGACACAGGAAATTTTTCTTAAAAAAAAAAAAAGAAAAGAGAGAGAGAGAAGGGGGGGAAGAAATCTATCTATCTATCTATGTATATCAATGATGCCTGTATCCTCTGGGAACTCTCACCAAAGGGGTGGCCATGGAAAAGTCTCCACTTATCCCTATCCTTACATACCTCCATCACAATACACCAAATGCATTCTTCCCCCATTTTTCTCCCTCTAGTACTCTTTCACTCTCTTTATCCATGTCATT
Organism: Panulirus argus; assembly: GCA_038088735.1. Taxonomy (NCBI): domain Eukaryota; kingdom Metazoa; phylum Arthropoda; class Malacostraca; order Decapoda; family Palinuridae; genus Panulirus; species Panulirus argus. Next base: position 7,357 of record JAYMFT010169886.1, on the reverse strand, counting down.
TGAGATCTTCCTCTCAAACCAACCCCTTTAATCATACTATCACACACTTCCCCTGTAAACTCCCTGTCTTGCATTCTTTCCACATGCCCAAACTACCTCAAAGTATTACATTTCACCCATTCTACCACTCAACAATTCATTCCCTTTGCATTCCCTGCCAAACCAAATCTCTCACACGTCTCATCAGTACTCTTTTCAGTCCATCTAGTCATACCATATGCTCCTCTAAAATAACTCATTTCCACAGCCTGGATTTTTGACCACTGTGACTCATCCCATGTCCATGTTTTGGCTGCAATGGCTAGGATTGGGAAGACTGTGCTGTCCCTTAATCCTTTCCACACTTACCTACATCTCTTTCCATCATAATTATACTGTAGGACCCAATGATTCTTCACCCTGTACTGCTCTCTCCCTTAACTCTCCTATATCACCAAAATTTCCTAAAACTGCTCCCAAATACAGTTTAGTATACATTTTTATTACACTCTACAGGGTTTGCAAAATCTATACTTTCACCATTTCCTCTCAAACACTATTTCTTTACTTTTACCTATGAACATCTGACAGCATACCAAGTGGAATGAGAAGGGATATTCAGAAAAAGCTAGGGGGAAACCTTAAGACTCCTAAGAAATAACCTTATCCTTAATAAAATCTCACCTTTTCTCTCTGAACTGTACTCAAGTAAAGGTATATTCAAATCCACAATAGGAAGATCATCCAAATCTAATTGTAAATATCATACAAAAAATTGCTGTTGGCCAAAGGCTCCCTCTGATAATCTCAACAAGAAATTCCAACACACAGCAGAGCAAAAGCCATTTCCTTACATCATGGAGTCTAAGACAGCCCAGGCTGAGAAGGTAGTACCAACTGCTTGGTTCAACACGAATAATTCTAGGAACTAAAGGCTTGTAGGAACCTAAATAATCAAGCAAATATTTCCTGATAGATAAAAGGAGAGTTGGAACTTAACAGGAAACCTTGGTTTGAAAAACTTTACCTATGAAAGACTATTTTAATACTTGTTTGCCCTTACCCACATTACAAGTTACCAACTAGGAACAGAGAAAGGAGTCTCATTTGCTCTTATTAGCCCTAGCTCTATAAGGAGCATAGTACCAAGCCTATTAAATGCCACTTGGCATGATGGCCTATGTGAAAATTAAAATATTGTAACCTACAATATCATACGCATAAAAAGAAAAAAAAAAAATCAAGACAAAAGAACTCCAATTTCCTAAAAGCAGCAAAATTTAGTCAAACCAGAATGTGAAGGTACCAACTGATGCCCTACACACAGAATGCCTTGCTGATGAAATTGCCTAATATAAGACTTAATACACTTCTGATCACAGGCAAAACAACCCATATTCAATGATACAATCATCAAAGCTGATTCTCATCCCTTAGGCAAGAAATACAAGATAAAAATTCTCTATGGCTAATGTTGGACAACGCTAAGTTCTCAAAGAACAAAGACCCAGTATAACTTGCAACCATTTAGACATGCATCAGTACCACCCAAAGAGACAAAATGGAAAGGAGACCTTATCTTTGTATTCTTTTGGACAACGCTAAGTTCTCAAAGAACAAAGACCCAGTATAACTTGCAACCATTTAGACATGCATCAGTACTACCCAAAGAGACAAAATGGAAAGGAGACCTTATCTTTGTATTCTTTAAGTATATTTACTGCTGAAGCCAGTACTATCTCTAGAATCTTTTGACCTCAAAACTAGAACAGACACTAAAGTTCTAGTTGGGACTCTGAAGCCTATGATCCCTGAGAGAATAACATGGCTCTTTTAGAATGTTCCATAATGTTTTGACCTACACTTCAATATAAACTCAACATAATGATGACCTCAAAAGTGAAAATAAGATTCCACTATAACTTTTACAAGAATCTGTGGCATATGGCCAAAAACAAAATTTACAGTTAGGATTACCACAGACAACCAAAGCTCTAATGAAATTCCAATCTAGGGCAGCTAAATCAAGAATTAGTTTCATTTAGCCAACATAATATACTAGGGTTGTGTGTATGGTACTACACCAAAGTTCCAGTGAAAAAAAGGCTCAAAAATCTTATCCAAGGTTCTATTGCATTCAAGCAGCAACATGAGCAAGGAATTTGTTCTGTATTCATACTCCATGGGGCTGTACCTTATGCAATGTCAATGGAGCTATAATTATCAATGCTCCATTGACACTCCATAAGGTACAGCCCCATGAAAGAGTACGAAGATTCCACCAGGGAAAAAATCCCCCGACTTGATGCCCACAAATAAGGGCATGGGAACTTTAAGCCTCAGGGTCTGTCAATACCACCATCACCAATGACAAAGGGTTACACGATGATCTCAGTATAAGAAAAGGTCAAGCAGAAAACTGGAAACTATAAGCATAGTTTCAGCCCTAATGAGGTGCCATGAGGAAGTGGGCTATGAAGGTTGGCAAAGATTTCCTCTACGAAAGCACCCTTTGACTTGGTTCCCCTAGTGTATCATCACTGCACTTGGCAAGGCACTGGAACCATTGACCTTGGAGTCAATCTTTGCATCCCCTACTGATCATGCATAGTTACAAGATGATCTCAACATCAATTTAAGAAAAAAAGATGCAACAGAAAATAGCAAATAAAATGACAAAAAATGAGTGGCGAAAGCCATCAGGTGAACAAAGTGGAAAAGACACTGTTTACACATTGAGTTCTAGCCTGCAACAGACAGGAGTGGGCACTGTTTGAATATCCCAACATTTCCAGTCATGTTTCTATAGGTTATTGTGAAGCTATTGCACTTCACAAACAATGAAAATAGCTGTGTTTGTTACAATTTTTGTTTCAAATGTTCCATTGAGCATTGATACATATACTCTGTACATGATGATAGACGACTGTGCTGGAACTAAAAAACTATTGGCGATAGGGAAATTCTGAAAACATATTTGGATTCAGCATGCAAAAATACATAAGAAACAGATATCTTTTTCCATGGGACAAAATCTTTATTGACAAGTGATAATCACATTCATGATGGAGGATGATGAATCTTTATAGATGCACTACTCTTTCCCTTTCTTTTGGCGTGGGAGAGGTTAAACAGTGTTTTAACTCCTCATTAGCAAGTGATCTCCCAAATGCTCATGGGGCTCTATCCATAGATGAAGAACTTGAAACATTTAAATCTTCATTGCTTTATAACCTATTCAATACAATACTCTAGTCTAATCTAAAATACAGGTACCAATAAATTTAGGACATCTAATGAGATGATACACTATGGGACATGGTAATAAATTCATCAATTGTTATGAATAAATGATGTGTTGAACTGTCAGAATTATTATGAATACCAAACAATGTTCAATACAAGAACAATACCATGACAGCCTTAAAATATGATACTTTAAATAAAAAGGTGAGGGAGGCAGTGTCAGTAACAAGTTCACCACTAATACACCCAATATCAGGGCATTTTTTGGGTAAATATTGTTGCTAACCATTTTCACACACTGAAAAAGAAAAAAATCTAATTCTAGGAAGAAGTTTATACATCAAATACCTATTTAACAATGTGTCTTCATACATGACAAAGTAGCAATAAGAAACAAACCTACACCATGATTTGGTGAGATCGGACAAGTAACTTCCACGTGACAACTGAAAACAGTGCAGAAAACATTACAAAACAGGATATTCTTGAGGCCTGATATGGCTTACCACATCACTGGGAACTGTTCTAAAGTCCTCAGTGATGGCATTCCTTATATTTGCAGCTTTTCTTTTGGAAATCACTGGTGCTGTAGTTTCTGGATCTCGACGATGCTGAAATGACACAAGCCCAGACCCTGCAGAAACCATTCCAACAACAAGTGTAGAATCTCCAGGCTGTAATGTAAAATATTAATGAAACAAACTTGGTATTGATAATAAAATTAATAGTTCTAAATTCTAACACTATGCTGACTAAAAGAAGCTTTTCATCACAGAAAAGCTGAAAAAAGGTACCTCAAGATTTAAACAAAAGGAATCAAAGCCTATCACTGTTTAACCAGTTCCTGCAACATGTATAAAAGCTTCCATTATGCTATTAACAAACGAACTGGTAAACTCCCTCTAATCCCCAAACAATATCACTCCACCCAAATAAACATAAACTATCTCAGAGAATGAGGAAATGAAATACATGTGAAAGAAGGGATGAAAGTGTGCTTAGAAAAGTGACAATGAGGTGAAACAAGAGTACGGACTGTCATGTGGTGAAAGTAAACGAAACTTGGGCAGAGGAAAAGAAGACAAAGGTATGTAACAAACAAGTGCATAACTGTGCAAGTGAAGTGTGTGGAATGTGTGACATGAGCTGTGAACACAGGAGAAAGGGTAATGAACAGTGGAATGAGGAAGTTAAACCGCTAATGAAGCAGAAATGGGAGGTGTGTAAACAGTAGCTGCTTGGGAGGAATGCAAAAGAAAGCAATGAAAGGTGAAGAGAAAAGTGCAAAAAGAAAAAGGGGGCAAATAAGCTATGGAAAGTGTGTTGATGAACTTCAGAGAGAATATGAAAATGTTTTCTTGGGGTGAATAGTGGAAGAAGAACAAAAGGACATACAGGCATGACAGTCTAGTGAGCAAATGGAGACATGGGAACTGAAAAAGATGTGAAAAGTGGTAACTGAAAAAGATGTGAAAATGAGTTGGACTGAAAATTTAGAAGGAATTACAAATGTGTTAGAAGACTGGGAGGCAGATGTGGTGCATCTAGGATGACATGGGGGTACAGAATGCAAAAGTTATGGTTAAAGGAGTGGACATTGTGAAAAACTGTGCAAAATGAAATGTGGTAATGCAAATGTCATGGTTAAAAGAGAGGAGATAGCAAAAAATTGTTCAAAATGAAATGTGGTATCACACTAGAGTGGAAAGGACTGCAGCTGAGCTTCTCAAGAAAAAGAATAATGGTGCTATTGATTGGTTGTCTGACTGTCTTATGTATGTATAGCCTATTGCAAGGACTGGCAAAGTGCATATACAGACCGTTTGTATAAAGCATGGAGGCAAACAAAAATTGGTCATACAATACTGTAAAAGGATGCTGAGTATACCTACTTAGGGATATGGAAGAATAGCAACTGAGAGGGTGGTGTCATGTACACAGCTGCTGTCAGGGGAAGAATAATTTTGATTTCAGGAGAGGTAGAGGTTATGGAGACAAGGTGTCTGCTTTGGAGAATGCACCTAAGAAATCCTTGGAGAATGTGAGAGGTGGCATTTGTGGAGCTGGAGAAAGCATATGATAGGGTTGACTGAGACCCCTCATGGAACAAGTTATGGATACAAGGGGAAAATAGATTTTTTTTTTTTTTTCCCATTGGAGGCTCCAGTCATGGACAAAAGTCCACATCAAGGCTGGGCCTTAACTGAAACAGAGACATAATACAGACATGGGCCTTAACTGACACAGAGACATAATACAGACATAGCAAGTCGAAAAGCTGGAGTTCAAGTTAATCCTTACTACTGTCTATAACAAAAAGTGAAGGGATGCATGTTGATGGTGATGGGACACATGACATAATCATGTTTGTTCTACCTTAAGACTTCTGTCTATATATCTGATGCCTGTTCCATTCTGGAACTCCATCAAGGGGGTGGCCACAGCAATCAAGTCTCCATAACTAGTGAACTCCAGTGCCTCACACTTAACAGACCACTAGCAGAGGGCAAGTCTAGTGCAGTGCTTGCTGAGGCTCTTAGCTAATGTTCCTACTTCTACCTAATGCTCCTGCCTAATATTCTTACCTTTAACTTCATATAAAATTTCCTTTGGGCATATTAATCCTACATGGTATTTTTTTTCTACTTGTTTTCTGTCCAGAGTGTTTCCGGAGGGTGGGGACAGAGCTTTTGCTTTGCTCTTTTCTATCCATTTTATCAATTCATAACATAAAATTATCACTAAATGGGATAACTAAAAGGTTCTCAGTATCAAAGGGGGGTTTGGAGTTAACTCTATAACTCTATTTTATGATTTCTATGCTACCTTATGAGATTTATCAACAAAAGATCTAGGATACTTTAACTTGGATCCAATAGAATATATCTTCTCAAACTCATCATCAATAAATTCTGGACTGCATCTACGTAATGCCCTAATGAATATCGACTGGAATGAAGACTGTTTAACTCATCATGTTGATTTTTCATTGATAAATGAAAAAAAGACCCTGCCACTCATATGTATACATATATACATACATGCACATATATGCACTATACATACATATACATATATACATACACAATCATATACACATATATATATTTATACTTGCTCGCCTCCATCCATTCCTGGCGCCACCCTGCCCCACAGGAAGCAGCATTGCCATCTCCTGCATCAGTGAGGTAGCATCAGGAAGCACACAAAAAAAGGCCACATTCGCTCACACTCATTCTCTAGCTATCATATGTAATATAACAAAACCACAGCTCCCTATCCACATCCAGGCCCCACAGACTTTTCCATGGTTTAACCCACAGGTTTCACATGCCCTGGTTCAGTCCACTGACAGCACATCGATCCCAGTATACCACATCGTTCAATTTCACTCTATTCCATGCACGCCTTTCACCCTCCTGCATGTTCAGGCCCCGATCACTCAAAACCTTTTTCACTCAATCATTCCACCTCCAATTTGGTCTCCCGCTTCTCCTTGTTTCCTCCACATCTGACACACATATCCTCTTTTGCCAACCTTTCCTCACTCATTCATCCCATATCTCCAAACCACTTCAATACATTCTCTTCTGCTCTCTCAACCAAACTCCTTTTATTACCACATATCTCTCTTACACTTACATTACTTATTCGATCAAACCATCTCACATCAAATATTGTCCTTAAACATGTACATATATCATCATCATCATCATCATTATTATTATTATTATTATTATACTTGATCACTGTTTCCCGCATCAGCGAGGTAGTGCCAGGAAACAGATGAAGAAAGACCCATTCCCCACATACACACATATATACATGCACATACATGCACATATATGTACATACCAACATATACATATATATGTACATACACATGCATATAAACATATACATATTCACACTTGCTCGCCCCCATCCACTCCTGATGCCACCCCGCCTCACGGGAATTAGCATCGCCACCCCCTGCGCCGGCAAGGTAGCACCATGAGACAGACGAAATGGCCACATTCACTCACATTCAGTCTCTAGCTGTCATGTGTAATGCTCTGAAACCACAGCTCCCTTTCCACATCCAGGCCCCACAGACCTTTCTGTGGTTTACCCCAGACGCTTCATATGCCCT
>JAYMFT010169875.1:0-12253 GCA_038088735.1 Panulirus argus | reverse complement strand
ATACTGCATACTCGCCCCTCTCTCTAACACTCTTGCATTTACCTCCCTAACCACCCCATCCATAAACAAATTAAACATTACCGAGCAGTACAATACGCTCCTCACAATACAACACTAGCTGTGTAACACACTACATGTAAAGCTTAGCATCAGACTCGAACACCCAGAGCTGAACCTTCCTGAAAGAGCACCGCAAACATCTGCAAAACTTGCGATGTGTTGCTTGACGGAGCGCATGCAGACTAGAAAGAGACATTGAAGTAAGGCGTTTCATGATATGTGACTGTCATTCCCAGGGATAATCATTTAGGCTCTCAATAAATTCTTCAGAATGATCATCACCGTGAACGTGACTTCTTCAGCACGACGGTACTACGCCTTCCTGAACACGTTGGCACGGCCACTGAGCACGGTGTTGCGACTCTTGAGCACGACCACAGTGGCGGGGGCCCCTGGGTATACTGGCTGGTATGTTACCCAAGAGAGGTGATCACGGGTCATACAGACGTGCTCAAATAAACTGAGAGATTGTTAAATATTTCGCTTCAAGTCCACGATTAACATTATTTGCTTCCTTAGTCACTTGAACAGTTCACAGGTTTTTCTCTCTGAATAATCGTCTGTCTGCCTTCCAACTCTTACCGCGCTAATCTGTGAGTTTCTATGATAATCCATTGTCACAAAGAGCCTCGGACGGACCCAGTGGTCAATTTTGCTGTTTGAATTCCTCTGTAATCCTTGTTAATCATCTCTCTCGACACAGTGTAGTAATTTCACCTCCGGGTATTATGAGAGCTTGTCACAATTCTCCTTGGTAAGCTTACCGCTTGATTATTCTGTCGTCATGTATCACAAACCGACACAATAATTTCATTTTATAACGCAAGGTCCCGAAATACCTTCAAACGGAGGAAGATGACTTCGGTCTTCACAGTGTAGGGCAACTAATGTGTAAGGCAGCGATGACATAATCCATGATGTAGTTTCTGGATACGATACTGTTCCTTGTGGATCAAGAACGACAAGAAAAGAAAACAAGTTGCATGATTTCGGTAGCGTTAAGTCTTTTGATATCTACACAGTACGATGATACTTCACTTGTGTGTAATCACCTACTTTTAGAGCATGAGGAGGGAGTTCTCCTTTAGTGGGGCCCTATCTCTTGAACTTTCTCCACTATCAAACAACTTTTTGAGTTTATGTATGCTGTCCGCAATAACAGTTTCATTAATCAGTTTCTTGCACTCTTACAAGGTTCTTGTATAAGTACTTCTTTCTATCTTTCTAGCAAGTCTCCTGCTTCCTTCATATAATGGCTACTGTTTCTTCAATCTTTGCATCTTTCGAAGAACCGCTCAGCAGGTTTAGATATCTAAAGGCTGTGTTGAAGTCAGACCTTACTCCTCTCTCTTCCATGATGGACAAATTCACGGCCTCAAACTCACTAACTTGCCTCCCTCACTTCTGGTATCATCCTAGTTGTCCTCCTCTGGACCGTCTGTATTAGTTCCTATTGCTTCCTTGATGTGTTTACAGGAGACATAAGGTCATGAGGGAAGTGAAAAATCAGCAGGATTGCATCAACTTACAATGGGACCTTGACAGACATCCAAGTTGGTCTGATACATGGTTGATAAGGTTCAACCCGAGCAAATGTAAAACAACAAAGATGGGTCACAGCGAGAGAAGGCATCTGTATGAACATCATAGAGCAGGAAATTGGCCGATGGGATCTTTGTGTGCGAGAGACATTAAGAGTCGACATCGTTCCGGAACTTATCGCCAGAGTTGCACTTGATGAGATTAGCTAAGCATATCAACTGTCCGGTAGCACATATCAGAATTGCATTCACATTCATGAGGAAGGGAAGTATTCAGCCACCTCATCACATCCTGCATGAGGACGAATCTATGAAAAAAGCTTCTTAAGTTTGGTCACCTCTCCTAAAGTAGGACAAAGAGCTAGTAATGAGGGTCTAGAGGAGGACACCAAAGTTGGTACCAGAATCAAGAGAACCGAGTTACCAGGATATGCAAGAAGCTTTATATTTACGCAACATGTTGGTTGATGATCTGGTTATAACCTAAAAGTTTTTCAATCACATAGATGACGGAGACAGTGAGGAGTGTCTGGCAATATATAAATGTGGCTAGAACAACCAGAGGACAGAACACTAAGTTAAACGATAAACTTACTGAAAAAAAAAGATATAAAGAAGTCTTTTATAGCATAAGAGTGGCAAACGAATGGCATAAACTGCATGAGAACATGGCATTTTCGTGAAGCAAACAGAAGTTCCAAAAGTTGTCTCCTAGTTGGAAAATTAATGGAAATAAACCTGCAGTAGAGCGGGGAGAGCTGGAGAGGAGTTGGTGTTATGGTGTGGTGGGCGGGATAGGACGGAGGGTGGCAGACTAGCCAACATCAGGCAGGCAGCAGGCAGGTAGGTAGAAAGACAGACAGGTTGGCTGAGCACGAGGCAGGCAGAGAAGTAGGAGAGTATGTGGAATCAGGGCCCAGAAAAAGACCGTGCAGGGAAGGAAGGGAACTGAGAAGCAAGGAGAGAGGTGAGACATAGAGAGAGAGAGGGAGGATGGAAGGTAGACATTAGGGAAGGCGGGAGGAGAGGAAAGCTAAGAAACAAGAAGAGAGATAAACAATAGAGGCAAGTCGAGAGACAGGGAGGCAGACGTTAAGGCAGCTAGGTAGGGAGGGAGGGAAGGAGAAAAAGCAGGCAGCGAGGAAAGTGGACATTAGGACAATGAAGAAGGTAAACAATATGGAAATAAGGAAATGATATTCAAAGATATCACTTTAAGTCCATCATAAAATGACGGCGTGGAATACGTTCATAGTTATGATCTCTGGTGATGGGCTTTTAAACAGTGTATCAACGATGGAATGGATCATAAACATTCTATGAGTGTAAGGCAATTGCACTTGAAAAATTGCAAGAGAAATTGTGGAGTAGGAAATGCCAAATGTAATAGGATGGTGATGTTGGAATGGAATACATCAGAAAGGATTCTGGGAGGAAGTCGAATAACTGTAGCTCTCTGGGGAGAGTTGGCGGAACTTTTGCTTAGACGCATTGTTAGTGTACATAACCTCAAGGTTTTGGTTCTAATTAGATGCATAACATTTAGGACATAAGCTCTCCATGAAAAATGGCTACCTAAGTAAAAAAAAAAAAAACGGTTAGTATAGTGTCACGTGATATACCACTATCTTTGGTACACATGGCCACTACTAAAGTCAAAAGCGATTACCATAAGCACATAAGTATAAGCCTAAATGACAGCTAGAACACTTTTCTACAAGGGTACTTGCAGATTTACTAGATGTACACTCTTATGATAAAAGACCTGCTGGTTACACGGTTACCTATGTATATGGTAAACCTGAATACATGGTCCCAAGAAAGTACATGCTTACCACAAGCCTGGATCACACTACTCTCTCCAGTGACCTGGTATGGATCTCTGGTACCACACGTCAAGAAAGTACGTATTCTGTATAATTTGAACAGGATCATCGTTCACACGGGCGTGAACGGGTAACAACACGTTGCGCGTGCTCACGATGCTCTTAAACCAATGGAGCATTTCAGACGAGCGGGTTTTTGTTTAGCATGTCAGTTGTGGTTCATCTCAGGGAGGGCATAGTGCGCTCTATAGTGCCTCTAATTACCTGTATTTGGTAAGTATTTACAAGAATATGTGATTATATATCTATCTATGTCTATATATGTCTATCTATGTCTATATATGTTAATCAGTCTATCGATATACCATACATAATTCCTTCTATCTATCTATCTATCTATCTATATGTCTATCTATCTACCTATCTATATAGTTTGATGGGTGATCTTAATATTGTAATAAAACATTGCAGAAAACGCCATGGCAAATCATCATGACACAGAATTACTCTTAATTACTCAGAATTATTCATCCACCCTTTACGCTATCTTTCCATTATAACTATTCAGCAAGTATACATGGATGACTCTTACCTTGACGTCCTCCATCATGACCAGCTGTAGGCGCACTGAGCGTGAAACAGCCCGTGTGAAAGGCTGAAAAAAAAATTGCACCCGTCCGACTGCCCGTGTTTTGACGGTACGTGAATTCACGTTCGTGTGAACGAGGCATTAAATGCTCTGGAAAAAGTGAAGGAAATCCATTGCAGTTTGAAAGTGGGAGGGCAACACTGTTGAAAGCTGTTCGGAAACTTTGGTTTAGACATAAAAAAGTGTAAAGTGGCAGAGTGCTTTTGACGGAGAGAGAGATGACATAGTCGTGGCGAGGAACAAGTACCTCTTGGTTACTAGAAAACAACGGAAAAAGTTGCTCTACCAGCCGACAGCCTGAGGTGTTTCTGGGTGAAACCTGGGTAAACCAAAATGACTGCGGGACCTAGCCTGGTGGTAAAATGGAGCCCAAAACGAAAACCGGTAAAGGTTCCCGTTGCATCATTGCACCTGCTGGGGTACGCAGGGCTTCACCCCGGGGGCCTTACTCATGCTGAGATCTAAAGATGGCAACAATGGCAATCGCGACACTTGCCAGATGCTTCTGGTATTATTGTACAGGGGTACCTAGTGACAGCACTAGGATTCCGATTCATCTATCAAGGAACAAAGTATTAAAACTGAACTGAAACAAGGGTGACTATCGGTCACTCCATGAACCATGAAAGATCAAAGATATGGTTTGAGGAACAATTATTACCTAATACTGAAGAGAGATCTTTAATGTTAATGGATAATGCCCCAGATCACAGTAACATTCAAGACGCAGTTCCAAGAAGGAGTAGTAGGAAAGCTGCAATGATAGAATTGTTATCCTCTTACAGCATCACACATGATCCACCTCTGACGAACCCTGAGCTACTACAGATAACAAAGTGCCACAAATGAAAAGACACTTATGTAGCAGACGAAATATCTCTTGCTTATTGCTGAGATATTCTATGATTAACCCGTACCACTACCAGATTAACCCCAGCTGAGGTCATATGGTCACAAATTGAGAGAGAAGTTAGCAAAAATTATTGCAATTCAGGTCAATCTAAGGGTCAGGAGATAAGGGATAGGAGGCGGAAAGTAGGGATATAGAGTACGATGGAGAATGTAACCTCTGTAAACATATATCTAAACCAGACCACCAACCTTACACACACACACACACACACACACACACACACACACAACACACTAAGAAACCACTAGCGAGCATAGCTTGTAAGATAAGGTTAACTTGGATATCTAGAAAGGTTGTGTAATTGTTTCAATCTACATATGATCTTCAGTAAGATATATTTGTGTGTTCAACTCATCTTGTTCCCAGGCATCATCGTCTGATCAACTACGTTATCTTTATCCTACATTTTCCTCTTTCCCTTCGTTTGTTCATGTTACCCAAGGCGTGTTTTTTATTAATGTGCCTTCTCGTTTCTTTTCCTTTTCCTCTTCAGTCCTTTCCTCATATCATTCATCCTTTTTCGTTATTTCGCTTTCCATCTATATCACTATGATAATCGGGGTCACAGAAATCTCTCTGATATTTGCTCTCTTCTCAAGTCCTCTTACTTATGTATTACTTCCTTTTTCTTTTCCTATTACTTTGTTAATACTTTCATTATCAACATCTCACTTTTATCTTCTTTTCTTCATCCGTCTCCCTATTGCCATTATCATCATTATCATACTTATCTTCTTTATATTTTCTTATTCTTATTTCTCTTGATTTTATACATAGTCTTCGTATACCTTTTGTTCTCCATGTGATAGACGTACTACGGAAGTAGTGAGGAACTGGAGCATAGGTCTCCCAGCAGGAGCCTAACCATGGAAGCAGCCAAGCACTGGAGCATAACTCCTCCAGCAGGAGCCCAAGAAAGGAGAGAAGCACTGGAGCTTAAGTCCCCCAGCAGAAACCTAAAGAAGTAATTAACCACTGGAGCATAAGTCCTCCAGCGATGGAAGTAGTGTAACACTGGAACGTAAGCCTTCCAGCAGGAGTCTAAGGATGCAGTGAAGTACTGGAACATAGCTCCTTCAGCAGGAGCCTAAAGATTCTGGCGTTTAGTAGAAGAGGACCTGTGGGATCCCGACCTTCCAGAGAGGAGACGCGGTTGGTCGTCTGTGAGAACTTGGAAGTAAAGCTGGGCCCCACCTGCTCTAGTGAGGTCATTTAACCAGCCTTTACGTTCACAAGCAGTTCTTCCCTGGGGTGTAGGACAGTCTTGGAACTATTCAGAGACCAGAGCCGAGGTTAAACCTACACTTTGCGCGCTGCAAGCTCTTGCCAAAGGCATTAATATTCACACAGAATAAAGAAGTTAGGTGTTGGCCAGGGAAAGGACGTTGGCAGAATGTGTGTTATGAAACAGGAAGGAAAATGTGTATATGAGAGTAAGATAGAAACAAGAATGTGACAGTATAGCGGGAAAAAAAATAAATATTCGAAAAAAAGGAACTCAAGATATTAGAAAAATGGGTGTATCTGGTGAAAACCTTAAGAAACATCATGTTGAATGCAGGTGGCTGTTAGGTAAGCCTCCCTCGGGTCCTGACAGACGTGGCATGCAACATTGAATTCACCTGGAAAACATTCCAAGGAGCCTACAGAGGAAGAAAAACAACGGAGAGAAGAAGAGCCAGAAGAAGTAGCATTTGTACAAAAGGTATTCAAGCGTCTTCCTGTGCCTCTGAGAGTTCATGAGAGCGTTGTGTAACGTTGCTATCATACTGCTTACCTGCCTTGTGACGATATGATTTTCGTTCATCTATTTTTTTCATATATTTTACGTCCTTTGAATTTGCTTCAAAAGCTTGTGCACTGGCACCCGAATATCGTCTTCCTCGCTTCCAGGAGACAACGTCTGTCTTAATTTGTTTCGTTTTTAATATTTTTCCATACCTGTTCTTCCAGACATATACCTCGCCTGGTACTGTATCTTCGTGTTTTCTTCAATGTCTTCTGCTCCAACTCATATCCATGCATATTTTCCTCTTCCTTTGTTCTTCATACTTCATTCTCTCTGTCTTTACATAATTTCTTACATTTTCTTTTTGATATATTACTTCACTGTTCCACTGAGACAATCTTTACTAATCTCAGATCATATCTTAGTCCGTCGTTTTTCCTTATAACAATTTTTTTTCTACACCTCACTAAAAACCCAGTTTTAAAGCTTATCATAGAAACTTATCCCGTCTGTTCTGGAGGATTTCCTCTTTTCAATCTTGCTGCTTTGTATCGTCTTAATTCTCTACAGATATTCATTTCCTGTACTCTTCCCAACGTTCCTTAAAGTATCTATCCAGATCTTCTTGTTCCGTCTGGATCCAGACCTTTAGTTCCAGCACTCTTCTCAACGTTTTTTAAAATGTTTATCCAGATCTCTTTCCACGTGGTTCTACATTTTTCTTTCTCAAAGCATATCTTCCAGAAAGTTTCTCACTTATATTAGCATTGTATTTTGTTTTCGCTAATCATCTACGTCCATTCCTGGGATGTCTTTCATCCCAGAGTCATGATGTTCCTTTCTGTAACACGTTCATATAATTTCCTTAGACGGAGAACATCATCCTCTTAAGGACTTGTTTCATATTCTTTATTGTTGTACGTAATAACTACCATTTAGATATATTTAATTCATTTTCTTTTCTGGCCTCGTAATAAGTCATAATCAGTTTGTTCTGTCAAACGAAAAAAAGGTGTTTTCATTGAGCTAGAATCATTTCTATACACTGAAATTTATCTTAAAATGTCTAAAGAGTTCAGATACTGATATTTCTGAATTGCAATGTTGATGGAACCTTCAGTATCAAGCCAAAATCTTAAATGAAAGTGAAGGTACCTCGGCCCTGTAATATATTTGGGTGTTCCAGTCTTGGTTTATTACATAAAATGCTTAGAATTTTCACTGACGGTGGCCAGACTGTGAGGCATGGGGACTGCAGTTGAAGTCTGCTGGGCTTCCCGTAACGTGGGCCAGACTTGTGTGTGAGGTGTGGGAAGTTGGCAACGGCCACATCGTAATCACGTGACGCACACAAGCAGCCAGTTCTTGGGAGCCAAAACAAAAGTGATATCTGAAGAAAAGAGAGTCTGAACTAAGAGTGTTATATAGGATGAATAAGTACACAGTGAGGCCATACTGAGATATTTGATACGTCCAATTGCTTTAAACTCGACTCTCTCTGGTAAACCAAGAACCCACTGAATGTAAAAGTAACACTGCATTTAAAGAATGAAAAGGTCTATGTATAATCAGATCTGCACTTAGGGAGAAAGGAGTTTGCTGTATCTGAACAGAACTCCCAGTTTCATAGAAGATTTAGTTATCTGTATAATGTGAGGTTCCAACATAGGCTAGGGAGTACAGTGATACCATGGTTGTTTATTGCATTGAGTGATGGAATTTCAGAGCCATCAGAGGAAGTGGAATTGAGGGGCTTTGAAAAGATCTATGGGCAGAATTGGAATTCAGAGGGTGTACATTATATTAGATTTGTCAGCCTGTGTAAT
Organism: Panulirus argus; assembly: GCA_038088735.1. Classification (NCBI taxonomy): domain Eukaryota; kingdom Metazoa; phylum Arthropoda; class Malacostraca; order Decapoda; family Palinuridae; genus Panulirus; species Panulirus argus. The sequence goes on along the minus strand of JAYMFT010169875.1, from coordinate 3,709 downwards.
ATCAGATCGTCGTGGAACAGAACAAAAAGGAGGAAGAAAAATCAGTGTACAGCCAATATATGTACAAAAGGAAACGTGATGTTTCCGATCGCATGTTTCTGGACCCTGGCCGGGCAACGCTCCTCTCATGAAATTTTATTACACGGTCAAAACAGATAAAGCTGTTTACAAATCTTGCCTGCGAAAAAGCTATCCAGTTTATGTAGACCTTCGTTAATATTCATGTTGCAAGTCTTTATATGCTTTATAAGAGAAGATTCAGCGATATTTCTATTGATCAGAGTTGCAGGGCTTTCCTTCGAAACATTCCTCCAGTCACTACAGCGATCATTATTTCTAACGTGTATAAACGATGGAATTCTACCACTAATGCAGTCTGGTTTGGACAAGCGGATGATGTACTCTCTGTCTGACCAACCAGCGAGATCCTAGAAACATTCCTCCCCTTCCAGCAAATTTACCGTGGATTTAGAAAATGATTGTATGCTACGAATGCTTCATTGCCTGATTCGTAGGGTCGGTAACACGTTTAAGTTTAGCATTTACAGAATAACTCACCAATGTTTATTCATATAATCATAATCATTCTGCAGAATATGATCGAATTAACAGCAAGTACTTTATCAATGTTCCTTCCTGCTTCACGCATACATATACTCATTTCTGAATTCATGAATGAGGAGTTCGAAAGTATTTATGATAGTAGATTAAAGTTAAGTTATTCTGAATCTTTCATTAAAAAAATCTTGTCGAGCACAGTTATCATTTTATAGAGGTAACTCCAGGTCTGCTGAAGGTGCCAAAGTCTTTCTTGGTTTTGCCTTCAATAATGATTTTACTCTCGTTCCTCATCTAAAGCCTAGAATATAAATATACCCTCTCGTAATACCAATACTGTTAAGAATATCCTAATAAAAAAATCACCTGTGAATAAAGATGGCTGTTTGTACAGAGTAACTTATGAGACTGTAAAATGTTTTATTTTACACTGACTTTTAAGGATCTTTTTACCCGACTTAAAAGCATAGATATTGTGTGAGGGCTGGACAGGCTTCCAGGGCCTTGTTTAAACACGCTAGAAACAATGACTACTAAACTGACAGGACGCATACGTCGTCAGTTAAGTCTTTTAACCCTTTAATCAATAGAAATATCGTTGAATCTCCTCTTATGAAACACACAAAGAATTATAACATAAATATTAGTGAAGGGCTGTATAAACTGGATAGCTTTGTCACAGATAAGATTTGTGAAGAACTTAACTTTTGAATGTGCAATAAAATTTCAGGCGCGTTACCCTACCTTCTGTCAGAGTCCAGACACATATGATCGGAAGCATGTCACATCCTCTCATTGGCTGTGCACCGATTTTTTCTTCTCATTTCTCTACTCTCCCTTGAAGATGTGAAATTACACGAAAATGCTCGGGGATTTTTGCGTTACATTCTTTTCCTCTGAGGAGGACGCATGAAAGTTTGCGTTTTGCATTCGGACGGAAAGTTTACCTAACAAGTAAATAACATTATATCGTACGAGCCAATTACTTGAAAAAGAAAATGTTCCTATAATACATTGGTTTCAAAGCTTGCAGAACGATGCTATCTTCTGAAATATTTCATAAATGTTTCTCTGATAAAAAGAGGTCTCTGGTTTTAGAAAATATATTTAGTGGTTTACAATCTGCGTTTGGTTGAATGTCTGATAACACACTACATTTACATTTCGAAACTGTTTGCAGATGGTGCATTTCGCTTCATCCTCTCATGCTTTATCTGCGTCTCGTCTCGTCATAACTTTCTTTTTTAAACTCGGATAGGATTTCCCAATCGGGTAGACAAACCCAACGAGATGAGCTCTCTCTAAAACTCAATTCTGCCCACAACTCTTTCCAGAACCCCTCAAAAGGTTTTCCATTTCCTTTGATCGCTCTGGAATTCCACCACTCAACGCAATAAACAAACAAGGTTTCATCATATTGGAAACCTTACATTACAAAGATGACTAAATCTTTCTCCATGAAACTGGGATTCCTGTTCAGACGCCATAAATTCTTCTCTCCCTAACAGTAGATCTGATTATACATAGAACTGGATTTTGTTTTCATAAAGAGCTACTTCCACATTTAGGGGGTTCCAGTTTTATTAGGGAGAGTCGAGCATATAGCAACTAAACTTATCAACTCTCTCAGCATGACCTTATAACGTGACTTGCTTATCCTACAACACACTATTGCTTTACCTTCTATAGATATTACTTTTGCTTTGGCTTCCAAGAACTGGCTGCTTGTGTACGTCACATGATAACTATGTGGCCATTTCCAGCTTCCTACACCTCACACACAAGTCTGGCCCACGCCAGGGGAGGCCCAGCAGGCTTCTACTGCAGCCCCCATGTCTCACAGTCTGGCCCACGTCAGGAAAATTTAAAACATTTTGGGTAATAAAATACGACTGGAACACCCGTGTATATTACAGGGCCGAGGCACCTTCACTTTCACTCATGGTTTATGGATTGTTATTGAAGGTTCCGACAACGCTGCAAATCCGGAATGATCAGTACCTGAAATCTTTAGACATTTTAAGATGAACTTTAGTTGTATGGGAATGTTGTTTTCACTAACTAAGGCACTTAGAATTGAACCGGATATGAAATCAAGTTTGGTGACATGCCCCAGAGATTCCAAAGAGCCATTGCAAACCTAAGGAAGAATGAAGATATTTACATCACAAAATCTGACAAGACCAGCCAGTTTGTTATTTTGAATAGAGTGGACTATAGGTATAAACTCCAGGATCTTTTAAGTGATACGGAAACATATGAAACATTAACTTCTAATCCTCTTAATAATAAGATAATGTCTTTCAACTCCAGACTTAATGAATTGTTAAATAAGCACCTGGACATTCTGAAAGCAGTAAAGATGGTTAATCCCTCTCTCCCCTATATACTTGGTCTCCCAAAAACTCACAAAGATGGATGTCCCCTCCGATCAATTATCTCATCTGTTAATTCCCCTAGTTATAGATTATCTAAATGGTTGTCCAAACATCTTAGCATTGTTCAGGGACAAATCTCTCCATCCCGTGTTGTTAATAGTGTAGACTTTGTGAGTAAAGTTAAGAACATTAATTTGCCTGACCATAGACTCATCAGCTTCAGTGTGAATTCACTTTTCACTGAAGTCCCCATTGATGAAACCATCATATATCTGAGGAGAAAATTGCCCGAGCTCAGTCTTGCCTTGCCCCTGCCCATCGAAACTTTCATTGACTTGGTAGAGCTTTGTGTCTCCAACAATGTTTTTCAAGACGAAGAAGGTAATTTTTATAGACAAAAATTTGGTCTTGCTGTGGGTAATCCACTTAGCCCTGTTCTTAGTAACTTATTTATGGAATATTTTGAGACTGAAATTTTAACTTCAATGGATAATCATCTGAAAGTCTGGTTTAGATATGTTAATGATGAGTTGTCCTTGTGGCAATCTTCCCAGGATTGTGTTGCTTTTTTTAATGAATTAAACAATGTTCATCCCACCATTAAATTCAAGATGGAATGGGAGAAAGAAGGCAAAATGCCCTTTCTTGATGTACTGATAACAAGAGAATCTGATCAATTTTCCTTTAATATCTACGGGAAGCCTACCAACTCTGAAAGCTATATTCACTATTTTTCAGTGCATGATCCCTCTGTGAAAATGTCTGTAGTTATG